>JASCZW010011427.1:0-32103 GCA_034211315.2 Aedes japonicus
GGATAACGGGTGTTCAATAAAAATGAGAATGATTCCAATACTTTTCTATCAGCACAAGAACGTTCGGCAGAGAAATGTCACCGTCGGTGAGATAAACCGTTACCCCTTCCAGAAATTTATCACGCACTTTATTTTCTCTCTAACTGTAACTCTGTTCAGTCATATTCAGCAATGCCATCGAAACAGGTATTACACGGAAAAACTGACCGGAATCGAACAAACCTGCGGCAGCACAAGTCCTAACCGGGATTTTTCAGTCTATTGAGCTCCATTTTTTACATGGATAATTCAAGAGGCTAAGCAACTCATCAAAAATATCAAAAGCTGCAACAGGAAAGGCAAACGAAGTAACCAACGATTATGTTTTTTTAACATCACAACTTAGTTGCGCCGACCGATTTTGTGGACCAAGGAGCGGGTCCAATATTCACTGCTGGTCGAGTCGGAAAACTTTACACACAGTTTCAACTTACTATATGAGAGAGAATGTAGTTCAAACTGAGTAGTGCTCATCGTTTTTCAACTGACGATCAAAATAAATGCTTCAGGATTTATGTCGACCATATTCTGATGGCAACACCCTTATACTTCAGGAGCTGATGAACGATGGGACGGGACCTTCTTTTGCTGTTTGAATATTTTATAATTGGGCAACTGTTCGAGTCAGAGACAGTTAGTTCTCGAAGCGTCAACGGAAGAAGCACTAGTGAATGCTGATAATTGTTTTTGGTGTGGTCAATTTGGTTATAGCCTAGTAGAGAGAAAATTCTGAGAGTAAGCAAAGAAAGCAAAGAAGTCCAGGAGAGCTGGAGCATGTTTTTTTTTTATTTGGAACGGTCTCACTAAATCTCATGAAATTTGAAACCCGTTTGGGGTGCATATCACTGTATGGGGTAGTTTGGCAAAAAAAAGCTCTGTTTGACATATAGTTCCCTCAAAATTGTCCTCGGCTTAGTTAAAATCACGTCAAAATCGATTTTTCATAATGCCGTACGGCAACGAAACTATGAATGCTAAGGACTGTTCATTTTAAATAGATGACACTTTTGTAACGGCGATAAAAAAGTAAAAGCTTTACTCAATTTTGATGGAACTTGCTTCATCGTGTAACTCAATACGCTGACAGACAACTATCATTTTTTAACTGAGTCATAAACAGTATGAGTTTAGAGAAACGGAACGAATTGATGAGGACGTTAGAGTTTTGATTAATAAAAGTACTAAGAGAGACTGTCACGTAGACATATTGCTCAAATTGTGAGAAAATCAAAGACTGGTGAGCACAAAATCTTCAAAAAGTTTAGAGAGAGCATACTGTGGACGATTTGCCAAGATCCAGTACCAGAAACGGATCTGTCAACCCGCAAAAGGAGAAGAAATGTGTTGAGACTCCTGTTATCCAGAAAAACCGAACTTAGTCCGACAGGCTGTCAAGAAACTGGGAGTATCCGATGGATTTGTCCAAAGCATCAAAATGAGAAAAAAGGACATCAGGACATACAGGAACCAAAAAACACCAAAACGGAGCGCGGAACAGCTGGAACGAGCCAAAGAGCGATCTCAGAAGCTTGAATAAAATGTTAAGAAAGCATCCGCAATCGTTACATTTTGATGGATGACGAAACACTTTGCAAACTGTACATCGATTTGGTCCAAATCGATGATTTAGGAGGAAATAATCGTTTGCTTCGTTTTTCGCCCGCATGATACACGGTTGGCGTGTTTACAAAAAGTTGTTTGTGATCAAAAAGTGCGAACATCCCAAGATAATCTGATAATGACTGGTGACCTTACAGAACCTTCTTCAAACCTTCACTGAATATGTTGTATATCGTCACTTTTCGTGGGTTTTAAAGCTAAAGTTACGACTGTAGATCCCTAACTTCTGAACTCAGGGGCAGCTTTGGTGACTCCTAGAACATCCTGCAAGATATCTCATTCCTTATCTTTTTACCTTCCAGAGGGCCTCACTTAAACTGGTCAAATACAGTTACAGCTGTAGATTTTTCAGTTTTGAATGCCAGGATAGTTTGGATATGAAGATTATCTCATAATGTCTGTTGGCTCTTTCAAGAAATTCAATGAATATGTTTCAATACACAGCTTAGCTTTGTATAGCCCAGAAATCTTTTGTTGCAAATGTAGGTTGTCCCTGATGTTCTGATCCCATGATTGTTTGGATGACCCAAGAATATGTCATATTGGTTAGATAGATTAGATTAGATATCTTTATTATTATGTGTCATATTGCTTTATAATGTTTTGTTGACCTTGAATAATATTAATTTAATATTTATCGTATCTTTGTATTGGCTTAAACTAAGTTGCAACTGTATGTCTTATGTTCTGAACCCCAGGACAGTTTTGGATGACCTAGAGGGATCAGAAATTTACTTAGAATATTGACTGTTGAAGATTCATTGAATATATTTGAATACATATAGTCACCTTAAATAACCCAAAAAAAGCTACTGTAGACCTTATTTTTTGAGCTTATAAAAAGTTTGGATGACCTAGAATATTCCAAGATTGCCGAATTACGGCTGTTGACGTTCTACACTATTCACTGAATATTGTTAAATACACATTGTCTCTTTGCATTCTCCAAAACCTACTGTTACAACTGTAGATCTTATGTTCTGAACTCAACGACAGTTTGGATGAAATCGATCATCACAGATTATCTCGTAATGTTTGTTTGCATTCTAAACTATTCACTGAATATCGTTGAATACGTAGCTTTACTGTATTGCCCAAAAGCTACTGTTACAACTGTAGATCTGAAGTTCTGAACCCAAGTGCATTTTGATAACCTAGAACATATAGCATTGGGGGATGATTGCAGAATTTTCAAGGATGTTTTTAGTTTCTTTCTGGATAACGCTTGATTTCAACGATTGATCTTACCTTAAGGCACCAAGGAGTTTGAGAAAGAATCAATTCGTTAGTTTTCATACCTGTAAAAATGAAAAGAAATCGAATTAGTATAAATGAATAGTGAAGTGGAAATTGATCGCAAATTTGATAGGTTGAAACAAGTTTCAAGTTTTGTTACCAAACAATAGAATAAGCATGATGGTTATACAGTTTTCGTTTTTCTGTAAGGTATTCTTATAAAAATCATACGATGAACTCAATGTTCATTACATAAGCATTTTGATTGAAGATAACTATTAGAAGCACATTCGATAATTATAATTCTATTATTGAAAGACTATTAAATTAAAGCTCAATGATGATTATATGAATAAATTCAGTGTTTTGAAGGAAGAAAGTATAGAATTAGAGCTTTAAACCTCGATTGCCGAGAATAGCCAACATTGCCGAAGTCACACATTTCCCTACATCCATTCAAAAAAGACAATTAAAGTTGTTGATGCGACCATGCACAATTAAATTCAACATTTTTCTCTTACAAGTAACAACGAACGAAACGGCAACTAGCATTTCGACGTGAGAAGAAAATTTACGATCTTGACAGTTGAAACATGTTCCCCGGTTTTACGACCCGATGTGTTTGACATCGATAAATACGCGATAATAGTACAGCGTGACGCAAAATTGACGCAGAAACATATCGAAAGGAGTAACAGCAACATTCCACCTACATGTAAGAATGTATCATTTATTCACCAACCTACCAACGTCATCGTTTTGAAGCGTTCGTGCTCGAGCCGAAATTCAGATATAGCAGCGAATCAGCTTTTTTTCTTTCTTCTGAGCTTTGGGCTGCAGCTTGACGTCACCACCCACCGCCTGTTTGGGCCACTTGGCTGACATCAATGACTTCACCGCAAGGCTCCGAAAATAGCCCTCAGTTAATCTAGCATTTTTATTGGCATCAACCGGCACAGTTGCGTGTGTACGGGAACACGATGATCGAATGTAATGGCAGCCAAAATAAAACGCCACATAGTGACGCATTTGTTTGGTGTTTACATTCCCTGAAAGAACACAAATTGAGGTGATGTTTGGGGTTTTATAGGAAGCTTTCAGCATTTCTCAATCAATGGGACGCGAGTCATGGGTTGTTGTTATTTTTTTTTTAATTTTGAGATTGTATTCGATTTTGACGTCTGGGATAGGAAACGATCCAATCGATTTAATGTATGCGCCTTTGAACTATGAATTTTCCTCGTTCAAATGAAAGGCAAAACAAGCGTAAACTACGACATTGTTTGCAATATTTCATAAAACGACGTAATTTAGGCTATATTTGAGTTAAATTTACATGAAACATCTCACTAATTTATTCCAAATTTAGCTTTTCAAAAAGGTGCATTAGATAACTCATACAATTACTTGATTCTTTCAAATTGTGTAGGAAGCATTAGACACGCATCGAAAAATAAACGATTAGAACGCATTACAAACACCGACTGTATCTGATCGAGATGGCAATCTTACTCGACTGTTAACTTAAGTATTTGAATATTTCAAAATGTCTGGCAAAATATTACTCCATGTACAGGAGTTTCATCAATTTAGCTGTCATACTTGACGGGCGAAGAATAAGTTTTGACATTATTCATTTTGTTTTGTGTATAACAATAATGCTTTTGATATTCAGAAGACCTAATTGAAACGCTGTTCCACAGCGACGATTTAAAGTGTTTTTCGAAAGTTATTAATTAACGTGAACAAGTTTCGATATGCATTTCAAATATTTCTCAGAAGAGAAGTTATTATGTTATTATCACCAACCAATTTATGTGTGACGATACTGAAGGTATTGACAGCAATATTTCATTAAACATTCAAAGGTTCCGGTAATTCTTTCAAACTGTTTCCTAAGATTCCTAGTACCCTAAGTGTAATTTTTTTAAATCGAGGATTTTTTAAATTTTGGAGGATTCTCAGAATTTTTGAAGAATTATCGTAAAATTCTATGATATATTTATACTTCTTAGAAATTATTTGATATCACTCTGCTCCAATTTCAGAAAAGTTTTCTTACCGATCAAATCTTTGAAACAAGGTGAGATCGAAATTTAGGAATTGTAATTCCTTCATAAAGTTGTGTCCTACCTTATAGTACGAAGGACGGTTGGGAAATAGTGTTTACAACATTTTAATATGGTGTCAGGAGCAATGAATCTCATAACTGATTTGTGTGTAGGCTGATTTTTCGGTTCGTCAGTGATTATCTCTTGAATTTTAGGAAAGCTCCCTCCTGGTCTTCTGCAAAGCTCTTAGGTAAAATACTGGAAAGTTTCCTCCTGAAATTTAAGCAAGTTTCTTCGTGAAGTTCTTGGCAGTCACTCCTGATTTTTTTTGTAAATTCACATCTAACAACCCAACCTAACCTCCCATAAATATCTCTCGAGTACTTTTTCAAACAGACGTATATGATTTTGTAAGCAGAGAGGGGATTTAAGATTCAAACGTAAATTCCTCAAAACTCTCAGCGGTAAGTATCCAAACAACATCTCATCTAAACTGGCTGCAGCAAACTGATTTGACTTGTTTGAGTCACATCACAGTTACTTTGGTGATAATGTGTATTACTCTTGTGTTGTTAAGGAAATGCTATTCTTACGTTGGTGAACCCACTTCTACTCTTGTTTACAGATATCAGATACGTCTGTTTGAAAAAGTGCTCGAGATTTGGTAAGTTTTTCCTGCCCTTAATTACCTGCTAAACTTCAGATAAGTCCCATCCTGAACTGCGAGAAAAATTTCTTCAAAACTTTTGGATAGTTCTCTTCAGAATTGCTTGGAAAATCTTCCCAAATTTGTTGGATGTTTCTTCCTGAGCTTTAATGAAGTCCTCTTCTTAACTTCAGAGAAGTTGTCTTCTGAACTTCGGGGAAGTTTGTTCCTGAAAAGGTCCGAGAAATTCCTGCGTGAACTACTACGAAGTACCTCCTATACAGCTGGACAGTATCTTCCTATTTTTCTCAGAAGTATCTACCTGGACTTCTGGGAACTTCAAAGCTCACTAGCATTTCTGGGTCGTTCCAACTAAACTTTTGGGAAGTATCCTTCGGAACATCTGAAAATTCCTCTCCTGAACTTCAGAGCAGTTCTTTCCTGAAATTTTTGAGAAATTCCTTCTTGAACTTATAGACAGTCCCATTCTGATATCTGAAAAAAAAAATTGTTTTTAGAAAAATTCGTTTTAAATTTCTTCCAGAATTTCTGAGAGCTTTTGGTAAGTTTTCTCCTGAACTCTGAGAAATTATAGCTAAAACTACAAGAAAGTACTTTCAATGCTTCTGACAAGTTTTTTTTTGTACTTTGGAGACGTTACTTCCTGAACTTCGAGAAATTCTCATTCTGAAAATATTCTCTTCCGAACTTTGGAAAAGATTTCTACTACTTCAGGGAAGTTTCAACTAAATTTTTGGAAAGCTTCTTCCGGAACGTCCTGAGCTTTGTGGATGTGTAGTACCCTCCCTGGTAAGGTTCATCCTGTTTGTCGGAGAAGTTTTTTCCTAAACTTTTGGTAAGTTCCATCTAGAATTTCTGGACCATCTGGAAACTTCTAAGAAATCCACTTCTCTTAACTTCTTCCAGAAGCGCCAAGAAGTCCTTTCCGAATTTTTGGGAAAGTTCTCTCCTGAACTTCCGGGAAATATAATCTTGAGCTCTGCGAATGTTTGGTAAAGTTTTTTTTTTGGGATATTCCAAATTGAACTACTAAGAAGTATACTTCTTAGAAGTTTCTACCTGATCTTCGTTAATTTTTTTCGGAGTCTCTTGCTGAACTTCTAGCAAGTATTTTCCGGAAGCTCTGGGAAGTCTTTCCTGATCTCTCAAGGATGTGCTCTACATTTTGGGTAGTTTCTATGCTTCTTGGAATCTAGGACTAATTTCATAAACCACTTAACTGGAGGGTAAATGCTTAAATCTCAAGTGCAAATGTACTGAAATGATGCGTTTAGCAATACTTTAGAGAACTTCCGGGAAGTATGATCTTGAACTTCCGGGAAATATGATTTTGAACTTCGCGGATGTTTGGTAAAGTTTTTTTTGGGATATTCCTACTTAAACTACTAAGAAGTGCTTTCTATACTTCTTAGAAGTCTGTACCTGATCTTCGGTCAATTTTTTCGAAGTCTTTTGCTGAACTTCTAGCAAGTATTTTCCGAAAGCTCTGGGAGGTCTTCTTCTGATCTCTCAAGAATGTGCCCTACATTTTGGGTAGTTTCTACACTTAACTTAAACCACTTAACTGGATGGTAAATGTTTAAATCTCAAGTGCAAATGTACTGAAATGATGCTTTGAGCAAAACTTTAGAAAAAAAACAGAGTTCTAAGATTAATTTGTTTAGCCAAAAGTTTAGCTAATTATTAGAAATTTTTTGCTAGAAGTAGATTGTATTTCTCTCAACTCATCTGCAAAAAAGATAATGGTTTAGTGTATTTCTTACCTTGCTCAGTCAATTAAAACCGATGAATAACGCGTATTAAAAAAACTCTTACTGGACAAAATGTGACAGATCAGACACTAGTTACCGAGCGATTGATTGACCAATACGACAACATTTCATCGATCTCGACAACTGCAATAGCAAATTTTCCTAGTTTCCCATCAAAACATTGCCAAAACGAGAGCAAACCCAACATTGTGCCCTACCGCTGTAAATACGTTGTTATCTTAAACTCTCTATACCGGGAGTTAGTTAGAAGAAAATCTAGACCTTTCAACGGTTTTCAATGTTCAATTGAATATCTCAATTGACAAAAGTTTGGGAACCCCTGGCATATTTATGTTCATTACACAGAATCGGTAAGCAAACCGCCAGTGGCACAAAGAATACAGTCAATACACGAGGCCTCCAACTACAGCGTGTTGTCATTACTGAAAGGAACGCAGTACGATGGCAATACCGGAAAAGGGTATCCCTCCGGGAGTTGACGTGCTGTCAAGCGATTAAGGATGAAAAAGGCGACCAGTGTTGCCAGTTGTTCTTGTTTCAGTTTTAGCGACAAATTAACACAAACATCTGATTTAAAAGAACTTTGCTTCCCAATCAACACACAACCGTATTAGTAACTAAATTCGGTCACATTTCAACTGATTTGTAACAAGCGTGTTCGTTGTTCAACTATTTCGATCCAAATGAACAGCACTAGTAGCAGCATCAAATGCCATTACAAAAAGCGCCCGCCTAGATTGGCGTTTACATTTTTTATGAACTGTGCCTTTTCTCCGTTTGCGTTAGAAACGACTCACACGCCATCTTCCCTATCCTTGGGTTATCGTCGAGGTGATAGTGTAGCAGGGCAAAAACTAAATAAGAAAACACTTTCGGTTATGTTTAGTTGGAAAATGTATCCCAAGACAGGCAAACGCCTGTTTCACTGACGTCGATCGGGACACGAGAATATTGCTACTAAAGCGGTAAAGGATTATGTATGACGTCGTTTCGATGACGATTTGGCTTGCAGGTTAATTTTGTTTATGCAATTCAGAACTTTAGGAATAGAAATTCAGCATCACATCACTTTTTTTTAAAGAAAATAGAAAAAGAAAATGTGGTAGGCTACAAGTATGACGTATTCAAGTTTTTGCGACATCATGTTTTCCAAAAGGCCTGTCCACGTTCTGACCACATCCTTATTGATAGTCTCGGTAGAAGCGAAACTTTTAGATTTCCGACCACAACTATACATGGCCTACCAAATCAAATACATCTTCGGCAATTTGGACACCTACTTTGTCCGAGAATGTTCGGCAACGGGTTTCTTTGCATTGCGGTATGAAAAGGAAGACCCGGAAGCTGATTAAAGTCATCGAGTACGTATATTTCGTCGTCCATTATGGTACACGAAAATGTTTACGAAAAATTTGTGTAAAGCTCCTTAACATTACTTTTTGCAGTGAAATATTACTTGCCATCACAATGGGGCACCTTTTTTACTTTTTACGTTTTCAGCTCTTGCCTCTGCTTACCTTTTTTACGTATGATTTTGACTGTTCAACTTTGCGAACCACATTTTGCACATCGATTGGGATTTTTCTCAATATTGGCCACCACCTTCTTGTCCATTTGTCGGGAGCATACTATTTGTTCCACTTCCAACCTTGCGAACCATAGTCAAACGCTGGCCAATTGATTTGCAAACACAAAACACGGTACTTTTTCGTAGTTTTAGTTTCTTGGAAAGATCGCGTACCGATAAATTCTGAATTTGCTGCCGTACAAAATGCGTTTGCGCACTTCCACTTGATTCGACGCCATTTTACTGAGTGTAACAAGAATGTAAACATATTGTACCGCGTAATGAAGGGGAGAATTTCAGCTGTTATCTAAGTTTCATCGATCCGTGAAATAATTCAAAGTCTACACTGATAGAAAAGAGTCCAAAATTTAACGTGGGCAGGCTTCAGATGTTTCAAAACTGTTCAAATCAGATCAATTAAAAAAAATATGCTCAAAGCCAAGCTTTGAATTCCGTTTTTTAAATTATATAAAAAAATGTAATAACGGACGAAAACATCTCGAAAAAGAGTGAAACTATCGCAGACTGGCATATTACTGAATAATCTTGCAATGGTCGGAATTTGGAACAAACTGTCGATGCTGAAAACGACGACAATCATTGGCATGCAATAGTTGAGAGATCGGTGAGACCTTTCTATATTTAATATTGATTCGATAACTGGTAGAGTATGATGAGGCAAACTGAACATTCTCTTGATTTCCTTCATCTTCTTCGTTTGAAATAGATGAAAAGACTATTATAATACAAACACCACACATACAGTATGTAAAAAAAGTTTATACCCCTACCGACAAATCGCAATGTTCCTGTTTTGCGCAATGTTTTCCTGTTTTTATGAAGACCAAGGGGTATCTGGTTGTAGCCAAATTGCTTCGAAATTCATACTCCGGGGTGCGGCATGAAAAATGGTACTTCTTTCGAATCCCATTTTACCTTTATTGGGTCTATTCAAACCAATTTGTTCGATTTGTCCTCCATTCTAATCAATGACATCCTCAAAACGACGCCGGAAGCTAGAAAACGCTTTTCGAACGTACTTCTGCCGACATCGACTGCGGTGTGTCGGTTATGACAGAACTCAAGGTCTTCAAACATACGTTCAAATAAAATAATCCAATGAGCAAAGGTCCGGATTACTAGGGGGCCACATATCTATCAGCCAAAGCTTAATGTTCCATCAGCCATCGTAAGGTTCGACTTGACGTGTGAAATGGCGCTTCATCATGTTGTAGGAAAACCTAATGATCCTCAGAGAAGTTAGTCTTTACCCAGGGAAGCACTTGGTACTTCAAAACGAGAATGAACATGAGCATGAGCATGATAGACCGCCCACGGATGCTATTCTGTTGCTGCCAGTATTCACACAAAAAACCAACAGATTCTGTTTGAGACTAACATACATCCTCAATTTGGTGGTGACCAATAATAAAGCAATACAGGCGTCGGCCGTCCCCGAATGCTGGTCAAGTATGGGGAAGGAACGTGTTGACGTGATACTCACTTCTAAGGAATCCGAGAAATCCTCTACACTTCTACGAGAAATCACTGGGAAGTTGGATTGTACGGGAAAAGGTGTGCAGCAGGTTTCGTTTTGGTTAACGATACGCTAAAAGTATGTAACTAGAACCATCTGACAAAAAGCATGGGACCACTCCAACAAGCAACAAAACATCGAACGTCAGTTGCACCGCGCTTCCGAATAGTCCGGCATGACCTAATCACCGTAAGCTCGTACAAAAAAAAAGGACGAGAAAAAGTCGTTATGTCTGGTCTTTCTCGGGTGCATCTGTGAGTCTTTAGTTGGTCATCGCTTTTTCTGCCTGTGTAGGTAATATAGACTGTTCTGATAATTATAAATACATTAAAGACTAACCGTCAATTCAAAATAGTACAGTATTCAACAAACTTTTGGCTGCGTCCTGTTGTTTACAATCAAATTAAATTTATGTGGTCATATTTTTTCAATTTAGCTGAGAAGCTGAGAAAACACATGCTGAGAAAATGAAGCTGAGAAAACACATGAAACCCGCGGATAGTGTTGAAAAATTTAAGAAATATTTGCCAAAAGCGGTGAAAATTGTACGAAAGAGCACTGTGCAGAAACTTATGATACGAAACGCACGGTCTTTTTGGAAAAAAAAAGAAAATAATAAAAAATAAATAAATTTGATAGTTGTTTCCGAGAGGAATAATATGTGTGCAATAATCGGTGCATGCCAAAAATATACCCAACAGCAGCAGATAATTTCGCACTCATGTTAGGCATTGGGAGACGGAAACAAACAAACTGCTAGAACCAGATCAAAGCAATAGATAGTATAAGAGCACGTTCGGTTGCATATTCTTTTACCAGTCAAAGGGATATCCTCCACCTTGCCTACCCTGGGGTAGCTCGGTAAAAGATTATGTGCCCGATTGGATACTACCGTTCAAATGCACTCCGCTCTAACTAAAAAGCAACTTATTATACACTAGCTAAAATAAGTTGAATACGACGTGTTGTAGTATGTTTCACAAAAAGTTACAAAACACATTTGATAAGGTCAGACATTTTCGAGTGATATGGATGTAATGTCGGTTTCTAAGCATCAAATTGGGTCTATTCATGGATGCAACTTCGTCCCATTCGATAGATGTATGATTAAATGCAGTCGTCTTCGTACAACTTTTGACGAAGGACAACGTCTTTGTTTTCTATACTGTCTTTGTTTTCTACTACACGTCTATACGTCTTTGTTTTCTACTACATTTAAAAAAAATACTATTGCCACCGTCACGAAAAGCGGTCAGGTTTTGAATGTTAATATCTGAGTTGTTTCTCAAAAAAAAAACTTCAAAATGCTTGCCCCAATCGATCGGAAATATTTCTACGCGTCGATTCCAATATCGAAAACTATTGATTTTCAACATTAAACTATTTAAAATAACGTAAATAAAAAATGATGTCTTATAATTACATTTACTACATGCCTAGTTTTTTCCTATCACAGACTTCAAATGTAAGTAAGCAGCAAGCTTCACAAGATGACCCATTCGCTCGGCATCCTTGAAGCTGTTCAAAGCGACAATGAGCCAGTATTGAATTGCCAGCTGGCTGTGACAAGTAACCTGGAAAGTACTCTGGCAACCAACCATTGATTATGCAGTCGGTTAACCAAGCCAGTGGTGAATTTGGAGCTAGCCGGTTTGCGCTATTACGAGTGAAATAAGTGTGATATAGTTGCCAGCCATCTTTCGGTAAGGCGTTTGAGTGTTATAAGCCAGCCACTACCAACATTAGTATAACATGTTACCAATTAGATGCCAGTTGGCAGATTATTGATTTCAACTCTTGCAAATATGACGCTAGCATTGCTGTGAATACTAATGAATTGCATCACAATATTAGTAAAGATGTGATACGACAAGTCCAAAAAAGATCTATCAAACATGGACTATTTAAAATCTGTCCTTTAGAGGACGACTAAATTGATTTTCCCAGCTAAAGAGCTTGTTTGGATTGGAATATGTTCCAATTGGAACCGTTCCGAATTCTAAGCAATTGGAAGCCAGCGTTGGCTTAAAAAACGTTAGCTTTCCCTTTGCCGCATATCTTAAATCTTTTGTATAATTTCAAACATGGCTCGTAAATTTAAACTGTCTCTATATTATTTCGAAGTGCGAACATAAACCAAACTTATGCCAAGAGCAGCATACCAAATAGAAATTTAACAAAAGGCAACCGTCACGAAATATTGAAACAAATGATAAGAATACTCATTACACATTGCTACGTAGTCCTACGTCACCTTTGCATGCAACCTCATTGGGCTGTTCCTTGTAGTTTTTTTTGTCTTATTTTCTGATTTAAGGCTTTACCCTGCAAAATATCACAAGATTTCACAAAACAAACTGAATTAAAACTGCATTGAAACACTTAAGTGATTTTTGCATATGATTTATCCGCCATACGATAATGAAAATATTATATTTCTTTCTACACAGATTTTTCTTTTCCTTTGGTTTGTGCCACTTGACAAATATACAACCACAAAATCACAAATTATTAACACAACACACCATCGTTGGAAACCGAGAAACAAAGATGTCCCTAACATTGGGTCTACGGATTTTTTGTTAAATAATTGTTATTTTATCTATGTCAACAGTTAGTTTATAAACTGTGACTATTATCTGTACACGGAAAAAAATCCGTGCCTAAATCCGTGGACTGCAGTCATGAATTCGAAAACAACCAAAATATATCTGGAACTAAATCACGCAATCATGAACTAAATCACATTTAAAGGTGAAAATCCTGAAAACCGTGAACTAAATAGATCACGGTCCGTTTTCATTTTCGGGCACGCTTTTGTTTCTGTGTAGGTTACCTTACTCGGTTAATCAATTCAATTTAGCCAAATGAAGATCATTCGAAGGTCGTAGAGATAATCTGTTCAGCTTAACCAGTGAAATCATGGTCTCTAAAAAGTTGAGGACATCGAAAATTACGTGGAAGTGAACTTTTATGGCACACCCTAAGTAGTCGAGGGAAAAGTTGCTCTAAATCGGTCAATTTTTAACCTTCAAAAAAATGGTGGTGAAACTTGAAATAAAAACGAAGGCCCATTTTTTGATATTGATTAAAATTAGGGTAGTCCCGATTTTGATAAAAATACAAAAACTAACTTTTTTATTTGCAGAAATAGACGTTTACATTATTGGGCAAAGTTGTAGTGCAGAAAATTTCATAGAGTGGTCCAGAATGCGAGCTTAGCTGGAAAGATACATTTTCCGCCTAAGTTTTGGAGCAAAATTGTCTTCTTTAAAGTTGTTGAGGCCCTTCTTTTGGTGTGAATAAAAACTAGGGTGGTCCTTGTTTTCGGGGAAATCGTAAATCAAACTGTTTTTATTTGCATTAATAAAGCCATATATCCTTCAAAAAAAAGTTTGTAGGTTAAGAAATTTTAAGCAACTTTGATTGAATAATTTTTTCTATAGCTTTTGAATTGACCGAATTATAGAAATGTTTACTACGTAGTTTAGGGTGTCTCTATAAAAATCAGTTATTTTGCTCTAATATTTTTATTTTCAATTGTTTAGCAAAGTTATCTTCCCATCGATTCTAAAACAATAAAAGAACAACTTTTGGAGTACCGAAATTGTCGCTATCGTATGCCTAACAAAAGTTATTATGGTTTTTGTAAAAAAAAAAAGATAGTTTCAAACGTAACAAAAAAAATTCTTAAGAGCGTTTGAAAGGATTTGTTTTATTGCATATCATATCCGAAAACTGGTGAAAGATAATTTTTTAAATTGAGTAAAACACATTTGAAAAGATCGTAATTTTATAAGAAAACCGTTAATAACTCACTATCGGTAAGAGATATTTGCAAGTTACATAAGTCAAAAGTTTCATCTTTAAAGACTCATTTGAAGACAAATTTGTTAGTAAATTTGAAATAAAAAAGTTAGAGCAAAAAACTTGTTTTTTGTTGTAGGGACACCCTAAGTTATCTAGAGAAATTGTTCTAAATCTGTTTATTAAAAAGCTACAAAAATGTTTTGTTAGTAATGTTGTTTGAAATTAAATAGGTAACAATTTTACCAAAGATTGTATACCTTCATTTCAGCAAATAAAAAAAAGTAAGTTTTTATTTCAACGTTCATAAAAACCAACCAACAACATTCAATTATTGTCAAAATAATGTGTGTGCGTGTTATTGTAAAATTAAAATAACATATGATTGAAATGTGATAATGAAGTCATAAAATTCGACAAAGATACGAGGGGCTTGGATGTCTTTAGTAGCCTTTTCAATTCATCCTCCATGCTTAATTCTCGGCTAAATTTGTTTTGCATGTCCTAAACCTCTAAACCTACCATTTCCTAGATAGATTCAGCTGCTTCTTCAGGAAACATTCCAATTGGAAGCAGTGAATGTTTAATTACCGCTGCTCCTTGCACCAGAAATTTATGTACAGTTGGCGAAAGTGCATACCAACTGTACAAGAAATTGTAGATCTATGTGAATAATTAGTCAAATCTTGAAACTATACAATATCTCTTATTATTAGTGAGTTTTTCACGATTTTCGTAAAAAAATTACGACCTTTTCAAAATGTGTTTTACTCAATTTAAAACATAATCTTTATCCAGTTTTCAGATATTCAGTAATAATAATCCTTTCAAATGCTGTTAAGAAATGTTTTTTTGTCTGCCCCAACCAGAGAAAACAACATTTGAAAATGGCCTATTTTTTTACAAAAAATATAATAACTTTGGCAACAATTTCAGTACTCTAAAAGTTTTTTCATTTATTGCTCTAGATTCGATGCGAAGACAACTTTGCTAAAAAAATTGTACAAAAAATGTTAGAGCAAAATAAATGGTTTTTATATTGGGACACCCTATGCTACATTGGAAAAATTTCTCTTATTCTATCATTTCAAAAGCTACCGAAAGATTTATTCAATAAAAGTTTCTTAAAAAAAATTAATCTACAAGTTTTCTGAAGGATATATGTCGTCATTTCCGCAAATAAAAGTTTGATTTTAGATTTCTCCGAAAACAAGGACCACCCTAGTTTTCATTCACACCAAAATAAGGGCCTCATTATTATAAATAACTTAATAAAAAGAAATTTGTCAGAAGCAGATAACTTCGCCTCTACATGAGAGACTCTAGGAGTGCACGGCCAGGACTCAAATCAGATGGATGTTTTTGATTTGTCGACTTGTCAATGCCAGTAACATTTACTCAAATTTGAGTGACTCCACTTTTGACTAAAGTGCGTCAAAAACGACTCAAAACTGAGTTGAAACGGCTGGCCGTGTGGACAGTATTTTATTGCTAGAACGGATAGAAATGAAGAGAAAGTATTGATAGTACCATATACCTTTATAGAAGACAATTTCGCTCTAAAACTTCAAACTAAGGCAGAAAATGTATTTCCCAAGATAAATTCCCATTCTGGACCACTGTGCGTTGTTTATTGCTAATCCACCCTCATGTGAATGACGTTTGTGCGTGTAGTCTATTTTCGGTAAAAACATCCGCATGCTGCGTTGTTCAAATTTCAATGGAAATGCGAAAGCTCTTCTGTGCTGTCAGTCAACAGGAAGAAATTGGAAACCAATCTGCTATCCTACACCGCAGCATTTTTTTGGGCGGAGATTTTCCCGCTAACAATAAAGGTATTTTTACTCGACTACAGGTAAGAGATATTCGCTGACTGACTGGTCATTTGATCGGGGTGAGAAGCGATCGTGTGTTGATGGAGGAACCCAAAGCCGCCAATTCTCCGTAAAATTGCATAGACAAGCCGATCTATTTTTTGAAAGTTTCATTAGTTGTCACATTCAACCCCGAATTGATGCTGAATGCAGTTCGGTTGTCTGTGGCTTCAGTCGCCAAATTGTTCGATTCTGACGTAGGTGGAGCCGGTGCGTCTTTTGCAGTCAGCCGGCATCGCAGAAGTCAGGTGCAGTCATGAGACGAAGAAAACCTAAAATAAGATCACCCCGCAAAGAAGCCAAGCAAAAACAAAAGAAACGGAATCCGAAAGCCGATCTGTACAAAACGTACGGTACCTACGTACGTACATGATCTAAAAATGGTTGCAATTTTGCGGTTAAATTGATCTTCCATTACAAAGGTGTAAATAAATCTATATCAATGGAATGAATGAGCCATTGCTGGATGGCTGCCGGGCTGCTTCGATGGATGAAAGCGGGCTCCGTTATCATCAATCGAAGCGTGCGTCATTCGTGTTTATGCAAATGGAAAACCGCTTTCGATGGAGGAGAAATTTTAATCCGTTTTTAAAAATAGATCATTTTTCCGACGAAATTGAAATTGGGCCCGAGAATTTTGGTTTGTTTTGGTTTTTTCTTCTTAAGCCAACGATCTTTTCGTCCAATGAGCTTGTTTTGAATTATTGAATGAAAGGAACGCATTTGTTGTATTTAGGAAGGTTCTCAATGGTCTTGATTTAGACCTTCCGAAACATTTCAAGAGGATGTATTATATGTTTTTAGAAAACCGAGAACAATTTTTACTTTGGCTCCACTAAAGTTTTGCGCTCAAAGCCAACAGAAAGCAACATTGAAATACAAAATTATAGTAATAACAGATGTTTATAGAGACTTATAAGCTCAGCTAAAACTCAGAATTGTTTGGTCCTGGAAGGGAGAAGCATATTCTACATATGTGAACGTCAAGTGGGGCCAGATTCGAGCTGACGCAAACTGTCAAATGAAGCCAAGAGAATAAAAAAGCAGTCAATGGGAAGTATTGATATTGTATATGAAATATTATCTTGCTTAAAAATGATTTGAACTAAATTTTTTTTCGTGTTTTTATTGCAGATAGGATAGGAAATTAGCAACTCTGTTGAGTGTAAGGCATGTTTTATCATATTTTTGACAATTTTTTTATAATACCTAGAGACATTTATTCTTGTATTCTTATTTATTTATTCTTATTCTTGTTAACTTGATCAGTTTGATCAACAAATAAATTTCAAATTGTATTTAACATATAAATTTCAATTAAACGAAAAGACTTGTACTATGGAAATTACACGCGTAGAAAGCGATCGTCAAAGCAAATATATTTAGCTCAATTTAAACGTAAACTTTTGTTTGTTCTGGCCACACATAAATTCAAATTTTAGTTTCAAAAGTATTCTAAGTTAAACTTACCATAACGTCAGTATTTGTTTTAA
Organism: Aedes japonicus; assembly: GCA_034211315.2. Classification (NCBI taxonomy): domain Eukaryota; kingdom Metazoa; phylum Arthropoda; class Insecta; order Diptera; family Culicidae; genus Aedes; species Aedes japonicus. The sequence goes on from JASCZW010011427.1 coordinate 17,664, forward strand.
AATTATTCGTATTACAAATAAATGTAACTATTTTGGGTTGTAAATGAAAATAAATATATTATAATAAATATATTGGTCATTAGGCCGAGCTAACTGAGTGACTGATAATTAATTTTTTTGTTTTTTTTTTTTGCTTGGAATCGCTTTCTGTTTTAATTTCAAAGATGAAAAGAAAACTTCAACGAGGCATTTATATACCCCATGTATTTTAGCCAAATCTAGCATTCCCTAGATGTGCATTTGATAACGCAGAAAAATTTGTTAACCGCGCACGATGAAGGAATACCACGACGTCGTAAAGTCTGTATTGCCACCATTATAGTTTTTAGTTATAACCCTTTATTAGTTATTTTATACAATTTAGCAGTTTATTTTGTTAGTATCCGCAGTCAGTTCCCTACGAACATTTTAATAGCCAGTTTGTTCATCAGTTCTCTTTGCCAGTTTACATCTCTAGTCTATTTTTGATTCTATTTTATCAGTTTTCTGTTTTGCAAGTTCAGTTTCTTTTATTTATTTCCTTGGTTAGTTTCCTTTCTGTTTTTAGTTAGTATCCTGTATTTGTTGTTTAGTACCTTTTACTAGTTAGTTTTGTTAGTTTCCGCTGTCAGTTCGCTACGTAAACTCTCATTGTGACAACATTCAAACCGTTTTTTTCTTGATTTTTTTTGTCATATTCCTTCGCTATTTCTATTTGAAAATCTCTTTGAGTAGGTTTTCTTTGACAATGCTCTTTTCTAAGATCACATTATACTCCAAGCAACACAAAACTGACCAAATTAGTTGCAGTAACTTGATTTTGACTTAATTGAGTTGCATTCAAATGACTTCAACTGATTTGCAACAAGTGTGCTGCTAGGGACGTTCCCTTCAGAAAAGTATGAGGACTTCACGTGATCCTGAAGGCAGAGTATCAAACGTTGCTTGATGGAGTGAAAGATGACTATTACATGGGTAAGTGTCATTTATTACATCGCTTAATTAATTCTCGTTGCCAGATTTCATTGTTAGTTACTATTGTCATCTGTTAGTTTGTTTTGCGTTTGTAAGTTTATTTTGATAGTTCACGACGTTTTAACCCGGTCCGCACTTTCTTGTTTTCAGTTCTATTTTTCAATCCAATTGATCAGTTCGCTGTGTCAGTTTTCATTATCAATTCCGTTAGTTAATTCCTATTCAGCTAATTCAGTTAAGTTGGTCAGTTATCGCTTTCAGTTGTCTATCTGAATTTCTGGTGTCATTTCATTTTATAAGTTCCGTGATTTATTGCCAGTTAGAAGTGCTTTATTTCAGAACACTTCTAATGCCAACTCGGATGATCTAAACCTTGAGTAAAGTATGAGGACTTCAAGTGATCCTGAAGGTAAAGTATTAGAGGTTGATTAATGGAGTTAAATATGGCCAGATAGTGCCATTGTTCCTTTTATTAATTTCTTTTGGTTTCCAGTTCACCACGCCAGTAGCCAAGGATAGTTTCCTTTTACAGTACTATATGTTAGTTGTCAGTTCTATTTTTCAATCCCATTATCCAATTATCCCAGTTCTATCATCATTCTTTGTAATCCCACTGGTGATTGGTGATCTCACTGTTTCTTGTTACTTAACCCTCAGCTTCTCCTTCTATACTTCTATTTTTCCATTCATCTTATAGATTTCCTTGATTACATTTGTGTGTCAGTTTACTGCTGTTACTTTTCTGATTGGTTTCTTTGCATTTTCAGTTAGTCACTTTGAATTACTTTTCAGCTAATTAGGTTAATTTTGTCAGTTCTCAGTTTCAATTCTCTATGTGAATTTTTGGTGTCAGTTCGTTCTGTTTAGTTTTCTTCGTGATTTGTTTCTAGTTAGAAGTGTTTTATTTCAGAACACTTTTATTGCCAACTCGCACGATCTAAACCATGAGTAAAGTATGAGGATTTCACGTGATCCTGAAGGTAGAGTATTAAAGGTTGCTTAATGTAGTTAAATATGACTAGATAGTACAGTTGTTCCTTGTATTAATTCCTTTGTATTTCCAGTTCCCTAAGCCAGTACCTAAGGATAGTTTCCTTTGACAGTACTATATGTTAGTTGTCCTTTCTCTTTTTCAATCTCTCTGATCAGTTCTCTCAGTCAGTTCCCATTATCTATTCTTTTTGTAATCTAACTTTGTTGGTGCTCTGTGTCAGTTTGTTTTGTTTCTTTACTTCGTCAGTTCCCGTTGTGTAATATATTTGACCGATTTCTTCGGCAGTATCTTTTCTGTTTTTCCTGTAATCATCAGTGCCTGTGGTCAGCTGACAGTAGTTTGTTTTGAACAAGCGGTCTTCACGTGAATTTGAAGATAGAGAACCAAATGTTGCTTAGCGGAGTTCATGATGCTCAGATAGTGCGATTGGTCAGTTTCTTTTGTTACTTCGCTTTATTAATACTTGTTGGCAGTTTCAATTGTCATCTTTAAGTTTGGATTACCTTTGTCAGTTTGTTTTGATATTTCCCGACGTTTGTTCCCGCTGGCAGATCCGTACGTAAATTCTTATTTTCCTTTCTTTTTTAATTCCCTTTGGGAACCACTTTTGTCAGTTTAGAATAGTTTCTTGTGACAGTGCCATAAGTCAGTTCCAAGTGGCAGTTCTATTTTTTTATTCATTTATTTTTCGTAGGCCTATTTCCTCACAACGTGGTGACAACCACCGACGCTAGGAAGACGACTCCACTACCTGGACGCTACATATCGCACTCATCAACACTTGAGCCAGGACCAACGGCTTTACTTCCCTTTCGAAGGAAGACGTGACCTGATTTTTTCACCTCAGAAAAACCACCGACCTCGGCTTTGATCAGTTCTGTGTTAGTTGTAATTATCAATTATTTTTGTTATTTCTCTTCACTGGTTCTCTTTTTCAGTTTATTTTGTTACTTCTGTTCGTCAGTTATCGTCGACTGTTTCCGTCGTTCGATATATTCGACAACATTCTTTCTGTTTTCTAAATGTTCATCAGCTCCTGCTTTCAGTTGATAGTTCAGTCGAAACGAATTGTTCAAACGAGAAGACAATGTTTGCCTCCTACTATGAGTTCAGATCGATGGTGATGAAATCGAAGTAGTAGACGAATTCGTGTATCTGGGCTCATTGGTGACCGGCGATAACGACACCAGCAGAGAGATACAAAGGCAAATTATGGCTGGCAACCCTAGTAAAGTAAAATAACAAACTGATATAAAAAAAGGAACAAGTTTTGTTATCTCAGAAACCATTTTGAAATCACCTGCTATCACATAACAAAGTTAGTAATCAACATTGAAAATTTTTGTTATCAATTTTTAAGACGATTTTTGATGAACGTTACTGAACTTTTGCAGCATGCTGGCGAATGTTGATAACTTAATTTGAAATTATCTCGAGAAATTTGTTCATATAACAAAATTTGTTATCAAAATGATCTCGATGATAATTAAACGAGTTAATATTGGGATATCCAACGAATATTATTTTGTTATTTCTTTTGTTATGTTGGCTGTTTATTCAGCCTAAATGACAAAACATTTTGTTATTAAACACAGATACTCTGATATGAGAACTTGTTATCAATTTGATATAAACCTTTGCTCAGGAATCGTGCCACCTTTGGACTCCGAAGAACGCTAAGATCGAACAAAGTTCACCGAACCACAAAGTTGACCATCTACAAGACATTAAGTAGACCGGTAGTTCTCTACGGCCACGAAACATGGACATTGCTAGTGGAGGACCAACGCGCCTTTGGTGTCTTTGGACGGAAGGTGCTCGATCTACGGTAGCGTGCAGATGGAAGACGGAACGTAGATGGGGCGAATGAACCACGAATTGCATCAGTTGCTGGGAGAACCTCCCAACCTACACATCGCTAAAATTGATCGAAAACGATGGGCTGGACATGTCGTAAGAATGTCGGACGACCGTCCTGTTAAAATAGTTTTCGATAACGAACCGACGGGTACAAAAAGAAGAGGCGCGCAACGAGCAAGTGAATCGATCAAGTAGAAGGCGACCTGCGGACTCTCCGCAGACAGCGAGGCTAGCGAGGTACAGCGATGGCCCGATTACAATGGGAACAATTTCTGTGTACAACAGAGGCCACACCGGCCTTGGTCTGATTAGCAAGGTAAGTAAGATTCGAATAATGTCGACGAAAAGTCTTTTGAGGAAAGGATTTGAAACGTTCCTTATGAGGATGCCAAATAAACTCCGTATCGAAGAGTACTTCTAAACATTCGATACGTAATTGATCTTAAACTAGTGCATATTATTTTAGCGTGTATTTGTATTACGTTTAGTTTATTATCACATTTTTTGACGTGGTCTTTCTTTTTAATACAGGGGTACACGTTGCGAGTACAAAAATTTGGAGCGTTACGAAATATGCTTAGGTTTTGAACGTTAATAACTAAGTCATTCCTCGATTGATTTCCAATTACCAATTTCCAATTCTACGCTTCGATTCCAATATTTAAATCTATTGCTTTTTAACATTCTACTATTGAAATTAACGCAAATATAAGGTGATGTCTTATAATGCCGATTTTTCAGAGTAAATTTACCAAACGCACAGTTCTTTCCTAGCGCAGACTTCATATTTAAGTAACGAACGTCTTTTAACCAGCCACGAAGGTTATAAAACAGGTACAACTTCACATTTTGCTTTTTTTTGCAAAATTTCGGTTATTGAAATTGAAGTACGAAAGAAAACTCTGCCTACTTGGAGTACTGAAAAGGATGTAACGTACAATCGGATATAAAAAGGTGAAAGTGCAAAACGAGTGATTGAAAAGTATGGTGAGGAATACACCCTGCAGAGTCTGCCAAAAACTAGACGAATTCCCGGTTCCAGCAATTCCGAATCGGTCCAAAATGGCCTCTGAATCAAGAGAACAAATTTGACAAAGAAATACAGGTCCAGCATCGGGATGATCCAGTGTATCAAGAAAAGGAATGATTTGAAGACATACAGGAAACAGAAAGTACCAAAGCAATCTCACGTTTCGTGCCAAAATAAGGGCCCGAAAGCTGTACAACCGTATTTTGGCCATTCCACTTCCAGTGTGTATTGATGGAAGACGAAACGTGAAAGATGATTCCAGAACACTTTTGAGGCCTCAATTCTACACCAATTCGGTTGCGGATACACAGCTCGAAAAAGTAGTGTGAATTTCCGTTCAGTATCATGCACATAAATGGAGCGTCACAAAACATATATTCTAAATTATAAGTCGTGTAAAGTTCTGGGACATTCGCGTACATTATCGAATGTTGTATGCGAAAGCCCATCTTTGTTGAGCACTATCTTCCGCTGCAGAAAAGTTGCTGCTTCGTTGTGGAACGAAATACAATTTCATGCTCTAATGTTACATTACAATGAAAATTTAGTTTTTTCTGTGCAGGTTCTCAGTGCTGAAATGACTGAATTGTGAGCGAAAAAAATCGATGAGAGGCGCTCGTTTGGCAATTTGAAATTTACGAAACGAGTGCTGGCAGGTCCTCCATTAATCCGGTCGGTAAAGGGCACTATAAAGCAACATCGCTGTAAGATTGGCTGGATTCGATTCCCAAGCATAGTCCAGAAAAATTTCGTATAGAAAAGAGGTTGCTTCAATACATCGGAAGTAAGAATTGGTCACTCTCTTCTGGTCGGATCTGGCCTCCGTCCCTGATGCCAGAACAACTATACAGTGGTTCTCTGATAACAACGTTGTTGTCATTGTAAAAGCTGTCCCCAAATGTGACCAATCGAACGCTACTGGGCAATCGTCAAGCGGAACCTTAAAAGGTAGATGCAGTGGCCTACAACATGTCAGACTTAAAAAAAAACTGGTCGGCGTCTGGGAAATGCAGGAAAACCATTGTGCTGAACTTGATGGACGGTATAAAGGCTAAAATACGATCATAGTACCGCAATAAACAATGGGATTAATGTTAGTTTAATTGACATTATTTCTTTGAAAATTTGCGATTTTCTGTAGTTTTATTTCAAATTTTTATAACTACGTTTTGATGCACTTCTTAGGCACAATTTCCGATTATAATTACTTTGTGATACACTTCTAAGGCAGATCGTTTGAATGGTCTTTACCTCCATCAGTTAAAGTCGTTTGTTTTCCAAAGAAGTGTTCACAACGCCTCCCAACATTCAAATGATCTTAACGAGAAGTTTACACATTTTCAACCGACGTTTATGGCGAAGATTCCAAGAAATCCTGATAAGTATTTCACACGTTCCTCTAAACAGTATCGAACAATGCTCATAAACAACATGAGCATCAGTGACAGTTTTTACAACTTCATCGAAGGCCTCCAAATGGTAGTCGTTTCCTAACGAGTTCAAGTGATCCAGGAGATAAGTTCTGATTGTTTAGATACTTTCATTATTCCGACATTTCCTTCAAACTACGCGAAGATTATCAGATCATCAATGACAATTCACTATTACGTTCCTTGAAACCAAATAAACGTCGCTTAATTACTACAACGAACCTATCTGACTAAAGTGCAGCCTTACATCGAACCGGTACCAATCGTATCCTCAATATCTAACCTTTCATCACGTAGGCTTACCTTTCTTTGGTTCTGCTTCTCAAGTGACTCGCTAATTGCACAATTTTTCAAACCGGAATAGCTTACCTAAAAAATAGCCCACGCACACCTTCCCTTGCTCCTCATATCACGCATCAACCACCCATCTCCTGTCGAAGGAAATGAAACTCCTGGGATCCACCCCTTCTTGTCAGGCTGTGTAACCAGGCAGGAGCACACGCTCATTTCACCCCGCGATGATATGGCATTTCAACAATCGACGGCTTGCTTGGGGTGCAAATTGTCTGACGACGCAATTAGCGAAAAACGTCTGCTCTGGTTCCTCTTTTGAGATTGAGCAAAAGTTGGAATAATGGAACGACTTCTAATGAGCGATTGCCTGCCCGCAGGGGCAATCAAGTCTAAAAATAAACCACTTTTATTGGTTCAATGAGGCGGAAACCGGCGTCGCACCATTCAAATTCAGTGCGCCCCTCGGCTTTTGGAACTCATATAATATGCCTATTTATATTTTTGGAAGTCCTGAGTCTCGCAACAACGCCGGGGCACCTTTGACTTTGTTAGATTTCTGCTCTAGTTGAGCGTCGAACGTTCGAACCATGTTCTGCGCGCCTGCAAACCGAGCCAGCGAAGTTTATTCGAATCGAACAGCAACGACTAACTGCGGCAAAACCGTTTATTTATGAACATTTATTTATAAATTAAAACGAAATATGTAAAAACGCTTTGCTGCCGGCAGTACGGTCGTTGGTAGGTTTCTTCGAAAGTGGAAGACGGCGGCGGCGGTGATGATGATGAGAGGAGATCCTGTTGCTAAATGGGCAGGGTCGGGGGATGGACAGGAAAGTAGGGGGGAGCAAAGCAAACAATTTATATTTTCGCTATTTTTAGCCATTTGAATTCGATAAATATTTCCGAATGAACGAAACGAACTCGATTCGAGGAGGATATGGCTTCATTTTGCCGGTCACGTTCACAGGGGATTTTTTTTCTTCTGTAGAAGTGGTTGATGGATGGGTTCGAAAATTCGATGGTGGGATTTGCAGTAAGGAGGGCGTAATTTACGTGAGTAGTTTCAATTATAGTCGGAGAAGGTTTTCCCAGTTAGAATCCTACAATCAATGCGGTGGGATTTTCTGGGGACTTCAAAAGACGGAACAATTTTTATAGCCAGTTTTAAAATATGTGTAATTGAAATTTACACATTATCACAGTTTTTATTTTTACAAAAAATTGGATTTCAAATATTTAAGCTTAGCTTAGACTGACCATCGATTTTGTTTGTTGCTAATTCGTGATTGACCAAATCTATTTAAACGTCGAGCGCATTGCGTTAGTAAAAACAAAGAGTATGTATTCCTCGTTTCGCAAAATTTCAAAGTGCAACAAAAACAAAACTCTAATCGGTTCAAATCGAGCCCATCCCACCACAAAACAAACGGAAATCAAGGACAATGATGATAACTGTATTAACATTTGAAATGGACTAAACTCGCCAAATCTATCTATAGGGTGGCAACATGAAAGTGATACACTCATTTGTGATCTCCTCGCTATAATGTATACCATTATCGGTAGACCCTTGTGTACGATTTGAAACAGTGACTTGTTGTCAGTCTCATTCGTAAACAACAAACTGAATTAGTGCTCTTAAGTTGACGAAAATAGAAATGGATTCATGCATGAGAACAAATTCGGATCTTGCATCTTGACGGATTGACTAATTTGGAGATCAGAAGGAGCTGTCGCATTTGAAGTTGAGCAGATTATTTGTGTACAGGACCATAAAACGTTTCAAAATACTGGTACTTTTGTCCCTAAGAAGAAACCCGGTAAAAACGCAGTGTCGGACGCCTTCAGCGATCAAGGCAGTATAATGAGCGAATTCGAAGGAATCCGGCTCGGTCAGCGAAAAAATGGCGCGTGAAATGAAAATGAGTCACACATCAATGCAAAATATATTGAAGGTGACCTTGGATATGGAGCTTTCAAAAACAGAAGTTCACGAATTGACACGCAAGAATATTGAAGACAGAGTTGCCAGATCACGTGCGTTGCTTAAGACGCACGCTGGTCATAACATAATTTTTCAGATGAAAAATTGTTTACTCTGAAATGTCCCTGAACAAACAAAATGATCGTGTATATGGAACAAGTCTTCGTGAAATACCGGCTGATAAACGAGGGGTTGAACGATATCAAAATGCCTCTGCGGTGATGGTTTGGGGTGCAATATCGTCAAAGGCAAATTACCGCTGCTGTTCATGGACAGAGGGTGAAAATAAACAAAGAGTACTATTTACAATACGTCATCAAGGACCACCTACTTCCCTATGCTAAGAAACTATTCGGTGCGGAAAGTTTTGCTTCAGCAAGATTCAGCTCCAGCGCATAAGGCCATAGTTCGTTCAGCATTGGTGTAAGCAAAATTTACCATGTTTCATCAGCTGCTCAGAATGGCCTGCATCGTCTCTGATTTGAACCCACTGGACTTCAGCATCTGGGCTACATACTTGGAAAACTGGCAATATGAAGCACATGTGTTTGGACTCATTTAAAAACGCTTGGTTGAGATTTGAGGATCAAATGCCGGAGGAGGTGACGTGCGGCTTGCAAAAAACTTTGAGAAGCGTCTCCGTATCACGTGATTAAGGTGAAAGGTTTGAACTTCACTAAGCACAATAAAAGTTTAACATTTTGTCTTGTTATTAAAAGTGAAATGAATGAGAAATACAATTCTGTTTAAGTTTTATAACAATTTCCGAGTGTATCATTTCTACGTTGCCACCCTGTATATCTAAATACTAGCTGAAACCGGTGCGAGCCTCGCTACGCATGCAACTAAATGAATGAAAATTTAATTGAACTGGCACGTTTATTGGAATGAATTTGGTTTAAAATATTTTCGTAACACATTAGCGTAATTTCTGAAAAAACGAAGGATTGTGTTTTTAATTTAATCCTTGGATCGGTAGTTTCTACCGGGTTTTCTTTCTGTGTAGAAGCATTTCATAGACAAAACATTTAGCTTCAGACTACGCCGTATCCTGTCAGTTTGAACGTAATTTTCTCTTGTATAACCTTAGATTAACTTCATGTACATAATGTGGCACTGAGGGTAACTCAAGCATCCCTCATTCTTATTTAAGAAGGGGTTCAAATTTCTATCAGAACATGCTGCTTACCCGAGAAATACGTACTTTGTGTTTTGGTTGCATGGATAATTCTCAAGTTCAGTTCAACTTGATGAAAAAAATTATGCCTCCGAAAACCCCCACATGCCAAATATGGTTCCATTTTCTTGATTAGTTCTCTAATTATGCAAAAAATTGTGGTTGTGCCAAATGTGGTTACATTAATTCTCTAGTTATGCAGAAATTTGTGTTTCATTTGCATGGAAGGCACCCCTTTCAGAAAGAGGAGGGGTATCAAGTCACCTTAGAAACATTTTTTACGTTTATTAACCACCACCTGCTAAATTTGCTTCCATTTGCTTGATTTGTTCTCGAGTTATGCAGAAATTTGAACTTCATTTGTATGGGTCCACAATAGAGGCGGGGTCTCAATCCACCATGGAAACATTTTTTGCTTTAAAAACCTCCACATGCCAAATTCTGTTCCATTTGCTTAATTATTTCTAGAATTATGCAGAAATTTGTGTTTTATTTGTATGAAGCCCCCCCCGCTTCCTCTCTCCATTCAGAGGCGGAGGGTTTCAAACCACCGTTTAAACCTATCTTGCTTTCATTTGCTGGTTCTATTTGCTTGATTAGTTCTCGAGTTATGCAGAAATTTGTGTTACATTCGTATGTAGAGACCCCCCCACCTTTTTAGACAGGGGAGCGGTATCGAGTCACCTAATAAATATTTCTTGCCTTCAAGAACCTTCATGCCAAATTTGTTTCCATTTGCTTAATTACTTCCCGAATTATGCAGAAACTTGTGGATAGTTAGAGACCCCTCCATTCTCTGAAAAGGAAAGGCTCTCATACAAATGAAACGCCTATTTCTGCATAACTCGAGAATTAATCAAACAAGGGGGGTAATTGAAACACAAGATTCTGCATAACTCGAGAACTACTCAATTAAATGAAACCAAATTTGGCAAGTAGAGGTTTTTGAAGGCAATAAATGTTCCTACGGTGGTTTGAGCGCCCCGGCTATCTGTAAGAGAGGGGCTTTCATACAAGTGAAATACAAGTTTCTGCATTACTCCAGAACTAATCAAGCATATGGAAACAAATTTAACATGTGGATTTTTTTTTAGGAAAAAATGTTTCTATCCGCCCTCTGGAAGAAGAAGGAAGGGGACCCATGGTTATCATGAATAAACAGCCAAAATAACAGAATGAATAACAAAAAAATACTCGTTGAATATTATAATAATAACTTATTTTGTTATCACTGCGAACAACTTGATAACAATTCCTGTATTGTAAGCAAATTTTTTGAAACAGTATCAAATTATATTATCAATTTGATATAAAATTCTTATGCAAATTACTGAAAAAAATATTTTGATTAAAAGCAAAATTTCTTGTTCAAATATGCTGGAAATATTTATAGTTTTACAATTCAACATATAACGTTCATAAAAAAAGTGTGTTCAAAATGATAACATATGATAACAAAATTTGCCAATGGTGAATGGGATAGCAGCGGAAATCAAAACGATAACTGGGATAACAGAACTTGTTACTTATATGATATCAGCTTGCTATTTTCCTTTGCTAGGGGATCCATATAAATGCAACACAAATGTCTGCGTACCTCGAGAACTTATCAAGTAACTGGAACCACATTTGGTAGATGGAGGTTTTTGAAGACAAGAAATGTTTCTAAGGTGACTCGAGACCACCCCTTTTTCTGAAAGGAGGGCTAGTATGCAAATGAAACTGAAATTTCTGAATAATTCGAGAACTTACCAAATTACTGGAATCACATTTAGCATGTGGAAGTTTTTGAATGCAAGAAAGCGGGCTCCCATACAAATGAAACACAAATTTCTGCATAACTCGAGAACTAATATAGCATATGAAACCAAGTTTGGCAGCTGGAGGTTTTTGAAGGAGAGAAAAATTTCTATGATGGTTTGAAGACCCTCCGCCCTCTGGAAGTGGAGACTCCCATACAAATGAAACACAATTTTCTGCAGAATTCAGCCAATGAAGCAAATGAAACCAAATTTGGCATGTTGAGGGTTTCGAAGGTAAGAAATGTTTCTATGGTAGATCAAGACCCTCCTCTTTGAATGGGAGGGGCTGTCATATTGGGTTTTGGAAGCAGGATATATAATAATGAATTCTATCTGTTTGTTGACCCTTATAGACTCGGAGAACCTTTTTTTTTCTCGATATGGCAACCGGAAGCAGCTTTCTTGGATATCAAAATTATGTTGGATTATGTTTATCAAATTATGTTGGATTATGACACTATACAAATGCCAAACTATTGCATATCGGTTTTTAGATCTACGAAATTTCACGGGAAAGCATTTATTGGAATTCATTTCCAGAGGCAATTTTGTAGATCTAAAACCGATATCTAATGGATGGCATTTGTGTGTCATAATCCAACGAAATATTCCCAGCGCCAATTTTTTGATATCAAGAAACTCAGTAATTATCCTGTCGAGAAAAAGTTCTCAATTATAGTCAGTAACAGATAAATTCGACCGATATATATCACAGCACAAAAGCAATATGACAGCCCCTCCCATTCAGGGAAAGTGTGATATCTGCCATAGAAACATTTCTTGCAGCTTCAGGCCCTCAGCGCTCTTAAATTTGAACAAATTCTTCATTGGCCAATTCTGCTGTGAAAATTGTGTTTTCATTTGTAATGAAGTCTCCACTCAGAGAGAATCCTCAAACACCATCGTATTCTCTCCTTCAAAAAACCTCGGCTGTAAACTTGGACTCATATGCTTATATTAATTCTCGAGTTATGCTGAAATTTGTGTTTCATTTATCTTTCTTGATTCAAAACTCACATGTAAATTTGAGTAAGTTCTCAGTTATTCAGAATTTCAGTTTCGTCTGCATGCTAGCTTCCCTCCTTTCAGAAGAGGGGTGGTCTCAGTCACCCCCTTAGAGACATTTTCTTGTCTTCAAAGGAAACCTCCATCTACCAAATGTAGTTCCAGTGCCGATAAGTTGCTCAGTGCACTTGGACATTTATGTGCATTTATGGATCACAACTGAAAATGGCAAACGATATCATATAAATGTGGGATTCTGTTATCTAGTTATCGTTTTGATTTCAGCTGCTTATTCGCCATTGGCAAATTTTGTATCATATGTTCTCATTTAGTTTTACTTTTATGAACGTGCTGTTAGTTATAAAACCTATAAATATTTCAGCATGTGAACAGAAATTTTGCTTATCAAGATATTTTTCAGTAATTGCATAAAGTATATCAAATTGATAACAAATGGTACTGTTCAAAATTTAGCACAGTAAGGGTATTATCCGTTGTTCGTATATAACACAAGATAAGTTATTATTATAATATTCAACGAATATTTTGTTATTCATTCTGACACAACAATTCTCATGACAAACCATGGAGTCCTTCCTTCAGAGAACGGATCCTTTATTTTTCTAGAAAAATCACATGTAAATTTATTTCCATATCTTGATTAGTTCTGGAGTAATGCAGAACTATATTTCCTTGTATGAAGCCCCTCTCTGCTACAATTAGCCGGGGCTATCAAACCACCGTAGAACATTTATTGCCTTCAAGCCTCTTGCTAGGTTGGTTTCATTTGAGATGATGGATTCTCAGTTATGCAAGTCTTGTGGAATAATTACCCCCTTGTTAATTCTCGAGTTATCACAAGAAATAGGCGTTTCGTATATGGAAACGCTTCCTTTCGAAAGAATGAAGTGCAACTATCCTGAGACTGCTGCTTTCGAGGCTGTAAACAGATAAGAGCAATTTGGCAATTGGTAAATGAGCTAATGATGACTCATCTCCCTCCCTGTCTAAAGATGAGAGAGAATGCGAATGTAACAAATTTCGCGCCAACTCGAAGGAGCTAATCAAGCAAATAAACCAGCAAATGAAAACAGATATTGCAAACGGTAATTCTAGCCTCTGAGAATGGAGAGAAGGAAATCTTTCATGTCGCTGCAAATTCTGCATAATTCTAGAATAATTAAACGCAAATGAGCAAGTACTGGCATGTGGAAGGATTTTGAAAGCAAAATGTTTCCATGATAGATTGAATTCCATACTATTTAGACTTATACAAATGAAGTGCATTTCTATAACTCGAGAACAAATCAAGCAAATGGAAACAGAGAACTAGCAGATGAGTGGACCAATAAACGTAAAATGTTTCTAGATGACGATACCTCCTCTTTCTGAAAATTGCCTCCATGCAAATGTACAGAACCTACTGCATAGCTAGAGAATTAATGTAACCGCATTTGGCATAAACCACAATTTTGCATAGATAGAGAACTAATCAGAAAATCTCTGAACCATATTTGGCATGTGAAGTTTTCAAGTATTTTCGTCAGAGACAGACTGGTGGAGTATCCATGCAACCAAACACGAAATCCATATTTCTCAGGTAGACAGCATGTTCTGATGAAATTTGAACTAGCCTAGCAAACAAATTGAGGGATAGCTGAGTTACCTCAGTGCCTACGTATATGCATGAAGTAATCTAAGGTTATAAAGGAAAATTACACTGAAACGACACGGCGCAGTCCTGAAGCTAAATGTTTTGTCTATGAATGGCCCTGCAGAGAAAATTGTGCAAACGCGATCAAGGATGGAATTAAGACATGATCCTTCGTTTTGTTCTGTAATGTGTGCGAAATATTTTAAACCAAATTCATTCAATGCTTTGTAGTTCAATTAAATTTTCATTCGACTGA
>JASCZW010011428.1:0-32105 GCA_034211315.2 Aedes japonicus
TACTTTTGTATTCTGCTGAAATAAACCACCCACACTTGTGAGTGGCCCCAATAGCATCCCTACTGTTGGTTTAAATCCGTCCTCAAAATCGGTGTTTTTAAATACTTTTGTATTCTGCTGAAATAAACCACCCACACTTGTGAGTAAGCCCCAACAGAATCCTTACTGTTGGTTTCAATCGCTCCTCAGACACGGTGATTTAAAAACTTTTGTATTCTGCTGAAATAAACCGACACACTTGTAAGCGGCCCCAACAGAATCCTTATTGTTGGTTTAAATCGGTTCGCAAACTCGGTGTTTTAAAATACTTTTGTATTCTGCTGAAATAAACCACCCACACTTGTGAGTGGCCCTAACAACATCCCTACTGTTGGTTTAAATCGGTCTTCAAACTCGATGTTCTTAACGTATTCTTGTATTCCATTGAAATAAACCACTCACACTTGTGAGTGGTCCCAACAGCGTCATTCTGTTGGTTTAAATCAGGTCTTCAAACTCGGTGTTTTAAAAATACTTTTGTATTCTTTTGAAATAAACCACGCCGCACTTGTAAGTGGCCCCAACAGAATCCATACTGTTGATTTAAGTCGGTTCTCAAACTCGATGTTCTTAACGTATTCTTGTATTCTATTGAAATAAACCACCCACACTTGTGAGTGGCCCCAACAACATTCCTACTGTTGGTTTAAATCGGTCCTCAAACTCGATGTTCATAACGTATTCTTGTATTCCAATGAAATAAACCACCCATACTTGTGAAGTGGCTTCAACAGCATCCCTACTGTTGGTTTAAATCAGTCCTCAAACTCGATGTTCTTAACGTTTTCTTGTATTCCATTGAAATAAACCACCCACACTTGTGGATGACTCCAACAGCATCCCTACTTGTTGGCTTAAATCGGTTCTCAAACTCGGTGTTTTACAATTTTTGTATTCTGCTGAAATAAACCACCCACACTTGTGAGTGGCCCCAACAGCATCATTACTGTTGGTTTAAATCGGTGCCAAAATTTGAATAGCTTTAATGTGCATCTCTGTTACAGAGAATAAATCGGAACATAGTTAAATATCATATTCGCTGCCGACGTCAGTTGACCGCAGCACACCGTTTCCCAAAACGGATCCGGCTGCAAACCCAACCATTTTATCCAACATCCAGTGATTTCTCGTGGAAGTGCAGAGGTGTTCTCGGCTTCCCACAAAGCGAGTATCACGTCAACATATTCCTACCCATTCCCTATTTGACCTGCGATTCGGGCGAGGCCGGCGCCGGTATTGCCTTAGTTTAAGATCACCAGTTTTTACACATTGAGGATGTATGCTAGTCCTAAGCATCATCTTTTGGTTCTTTGTGTAATAACAGCTGATCTGGCAATAACGGAGTAGCAACCTCGGGCGGTCAATCATGCTCATGCTCATGCTCATGATGGGCAAAATTGCCTTATCAGAATCATGCGGATTTCTCAAGATATGATTGCAAAAACGGAAATTGCTTTTTTTGCTACAATTTCAACTTTTGGATGTACATGCGGTCATAATTGACAAGGAATATTCTTATTTTTTCTCGAAATCCGACTGAACAACACTTCGTTTTCGGTATTTCGTTTTATGACATGGTCCAATGCTTATTGCTTGGATAGCCAGTCAGGGTATTTCTGTTCGTTGCTGCATTTGTTGTGAGCGTATATATCAATAAGGTTTTCAAATATGGCAAATTTGTACGAATAGCTTCCTGTAGCACCATCCAGAATGTCAACGCCAATTTTTAATTTGTTATAGAGCTGGACAATCTTTGTTTTTTTCTGAAAATTTGTGTAACCAGTAGTTGTGGACAAATGTATTACTATAACTGCTTACACATTTTGAAGAATTGTGGCCGCGACCAGAATTGACAAATGATAGGGTATGTGTCCCTTGATCGATTTAATTTTTTAGTATAACTCATCAAGTTTTTAAGCTGCAAGCGAGATTCAACTATAATTTGATGAGGCATTTGGTAGTGTGCATCACGAAAAGTTACACAATCAGAGTGCAAAGTGTTCTGAACATTCGTGTTGTGGAACCCATTAGTACAGTCGGCATAAAGCATGACAAGTCGACATAACGGCGACTGAGAATGTACGTATCCAGCTAACAAAGCAATCGTGGCCATCCTCACTTTCAATCATCGACGCTGCAAAAGGTAAGGCCTTCTTCGAAGGAAGATACGCTGGGTGATTCCTAACTTGGCCAACCAAAACCCAAAGCCACAATGGCAGAGTATTTTCAGAATGACCAACAATGGTCTTGTTTGGTGTGTCGCAAGTCATCTTTTGATGCCCGATACCAATCAAGCCACTTTATAGAAGGAATCCGATTCCAGCAACGCTACCGCGAGTGGCCACAATGGTCGTGTACACCCAGAATAACCACCAATGGTCTTGTTTCGAAAAATCATGAAGTTTGATGTGTCGCAAGCCATGTTTTGGTGCCGTTCTGATCCTGGTCAGTGCTTCGGGAAGGGTACTTACCCCACGGTTCCCCTGAACTACGTAAAATTCCGGTTTTTCAATACTGAATCTCAAACTAGGACAAATTTGTAATCGTTTGCAAAAGGTTACATCCAATTTGGTTAAGATTTCGCAGAATGACAGGCAAATGAAAATCCAGATTTTTGCTTAAAGAGGGGTCAGGCATGTACAGTGACCGGCAAAAATAAAGATCCCCCTTTGATCAATGTATTATTGTTGAAAAAAAATCACGTATTTTTGAATAAGTAGGGTATTCCAATACATGCTTCTGAAAAATAAACATAGACGAACCATTTCCTTGCATAAAAATAAAAAACAAAATAATTGGAGCTTAGTAAAAAATGTATGGCATAAAAAAAGATCCACTTCATGTATGAATTAAAAAAAAAAAACAATCGAAAGAGTTGGAATCAACTCTTCAATAGTAAATATGATCTCCCTTCGCTTCAATGATGGACTGCAATCGTTTCGGGATGCTTTCGACTAGGTTTCTGAAGTGTTGTGGATCCAACTCATTCCAGCCCTGCTCCAGTGCCGCAAAATATGTTTGCTTGTTTGTTACGTGGGTTTTTTCGACTCTATTGTCGAGAATTGCCCAGAGATTTTCAGTTGGGTTTATATCCAGGCTCTGGGGAGGCCATTCCAATGGTTTAATCCGATAGGCACGGAAAAAAGCTTGTGTTTTCTTGGCCGTTAGCTTTGGGTCGTTGTCTTGCTGAAAAATGTAATTATATTCCAGACCCATTTTCAGCAACGATTCTTCCATATTCTCGTTCAGAATATCTATATACCCATCTGCCGTCATAATACCACTGATAAGAACCAGATTCCCTACTCCAAACCATGAGCCGTGCTTCATGGTACCTTGTAGATGTTTATCCTTCAGCCTTTCATCGCTTTTCCGCCAAACTCACAGTCGTCGTTTTCTGTTGAACAGCTCAAACTTTGATTCGTCTGACCAAACAACCCGTTTCCAGAACTCCAGTGGCTTATTTATATGGTTTTTTGCAAACCGCAATCGCTTCTCCTGATTCACCCTACTTATGAATGCCCGTTTCCGAGCAAAATGACTTTTCAAACCGTGCTCAGCAATGCGTCGCCGAACTGTACGATCGGATATCGAAAGGTTTAGCTTTTCTCTGAGCACACGGATGGTAACAAACGGATCCTTTTTAATTGTGTCTTCGCGGTGATCTGCGAACACTGCGACACTTCCAAGCTTTTGGTGTTTTAAAACTATTTTCTGCACTGAACCACGGCTTACACCATACTTTTTGGCAACTTTGCGCTGAGATTCGTTTTTTGAGCAATCTCACACGATAAGATTTCGAGATTGGACTGTTATTTTCTTTCCTCCCATGATCGATTCTTAAAAAACTCGTCACTTGGGCTAAACTCACTTATTTCTCACAACTGTAGCAATTATCTGTGATGGATGTAAATAAAGAAATGTCAAAAGCATGATCAACAAGGGGTAAGCCAAGTGGATGTACACGGAAAGTATTTTTTTCCCTAGTGGATCTTTTTTATTGACATACCGTAAACACAAGCTTATTTCATTTTTCACATGCAGTTGGCTGAAATGAATATGTATATTCAAACTTTCACGCTAAGCCTCATGAATGATGCCCAAATATGTACAGTACGGGTAAGAAAGTTGCTATTGATACGAAGTTGTAAAGATATCTATGCCTGATTAGTATACGGCTCGATGGATCCTTTTTTTTTGCCGGTCACTGTAGGTGTCAATACCAACCGGGAGAGACTTGATCTTATATAAAATGATTTCATTATCTCCAATCCGCTCAACCAATTGCAAAGTTTTGTGATATATTGGATGGATTATTATAATTTGAGGTAACTCAATGCAGACGTCTTCCAAACTTGGCAGATCGACAAGCAATCGGTGGAGAGCTTAGAAGAAGACCGGAAGAATAAGCGATGGTTCTGCGCGTGTTAGAAAACAGAAAAACCTTCATAAGAAAACGGATCACCGGATAAAATACATACATAAGCACTCGGGTACTATTTTGCATGACAATGGCATAAAACAAGAATAATTAAATACACAGATAATAAGAAACACTGAATTTTCTGCGTTATCAAATGCACATAAAGGGAATGCTAGATTTGGCAGAAAATAATGGGATATTTCATTTAAATTTAAGCCAGATAACGCCTATATCTAGGCAGTTGTATGAAAGATTGCAAACAATATCGTTGTTTACGCTCCTTTGGCTTGGAATTACACGAGGGGAAATTTAACGCGCTTGTTAAAATTATTTATTTTTTCTGTGTAGGTTCATAAGCAGGAAATTTCTCAATCAAATACATACTACTACACTCGTATGAACTAAGAAGCTACTATCAATGTCGGTGTTCATTACTTCTCATTCCTAACTTGATTTCGAAATAGTTGCTCTGCTAGTGAATACAATGCACAATGTGTGAATTGCGCAACGGTTTTTGTAAATTATTAGTAGTTCAAAGCAGATATTTGATTCACTTTTATCTTGAAGTACTATAAATGAACATTCGAAAGTTATTTGCAAGTAATTATAATAATTTCCAGCATGTAATTAAAAGAAACAAACAAACAAAACAAAACGAATAAAACAAACGCTCCCTCACTCTCTAAAAAAATAAGCTCGCCCCAACCTATTTGAAATCCTGGCTACGCCTATGGGATAGAGAAAATTTTCTAAACGAAAATTTCATAGACCAGACCGGGAATCAAACCCAGCCACCTCCAGTATGGTGTTGCTTTGTAGCTACGCCTTTACCGACAGGGCTAAGGGAAGACCAGTTTCGGTCGGCAATTGGTTACAATACTGAACACCTTGTTTCCCTCCCAACTATCGAATTCAAAATATCTAACTGCTCTATCCTACCACTTTCAGAATCAGCACCTCGAACGGCGAAATCACGGTGACCAAGTCGCAGGCACCTTCCACTCCACCCCTATCAGTACAAAAGAGTCATCCCGCGTCGCTGCACTTCAATCCATCCATCTCGCCCCAGCCGTTGATCCATCATCATCATCATCATGCGAGAGATCACCAGCAGCATCCCGTGCCATCCAGTCACAACTCGACGCATTCGGCGATAGCAGCTGGTTCCTGCTCCGCTTCGTCATCCTCCACGTTGGGCGATAGTCATCTACTAGCGAAAGAGCACCAGCAACAGGGTCTACACAAACCGTCCGCTTCGTCCACCTGCACCACCCCGGGAGTGATTTCGCTCGCCCTGGACGACGTGGAGCAGAAGATTTCCCCCCATTCGGCGGGCGGCTCGTCGTCGTCCAAGCGGCATCGAAGTCTAACACCCCCACCACGGAAGATGAGTCCTGTAGGATCCGTGCAACTCTCGCAGGGCGACGACGACGAGGTTGACGACAATCATTCCACCAACAACGAGCTAGAAGACTCTCCAAGTAAGCGATAAGGTTTCGTTTTTTTTTCTACTCAGATTTTAATGCACTCAAACACAACCGACCAAACACAAACACTTTCATACGACAACCTCGAAAAGACACTCATCAACGGAACACAATTAACTCGGGAAATGGTTGCAAACACTTGAGGCAATTATAGCTAATTTAGAACAATATAGGCTGATGATACGCGCATAATATAATGCGTCCCGATCGACGGAGACGACGTCGCCAAGAAGCAAGAAGTTGATGTCACACACCATTTGATACTGGCTAGTCACGAGTTATTATTGAAGATGAACTGAATATGCCAGCCAACCCTACCAATACTCATTCAGATGGGTTATATTCTGAGCACGAGGAGTAAACAGCAGGAGTGGAATGATTTTTTTCAATTTCCGAGTCAATTAATTTGACATTCTCCATTAACGCTTAATTTACGCTAAACAGTTGCCTAAGTGCGGTGCTTTATTTATTATTAGAGCGCAAGAGCAGGGCCGCGAGAGTTCTCTGCTGTATGCCGTGGGATGGCACTACTGGGTAGGGGAAAAGCATTTTGTCATAGCGATTCAAGTTGGATGGGTTTATTGGGATCACACATTGATTTCTTGCTCCCGTCATCATCATCACCATCGTCATCGTCAATCAATTAAAATCGAGGGGCAAGCCAAAAGGATGTTGAAAGTTGCTGTGGCAGTAATGCTGTTTTGTAATCTTGGCTGTGACAATGCGAGTTTGATTAGAGTATTGATTGGGTTGGCCGAATTTTCAAATTTTTATTTGATGCAGCACACATTTATGTCCCATAAAGGGTGATTCTATTGGATCAATATATATGGAAAAATACTATAAAAAACATATCAGAATCTCGCTTGCGTACGTTGAAATCAAGCAATCTATAAAGGAATCACTAGTTTTACGACCTTAATAACACAGAAAAAAATAATTAATTTTAACAAGC
Source organism: Aedes japonicus (assembly GCA_034211315.2). Lineage (NCBI taxonomy): Eukaryota > Metazoa > Arthropoda > Insecta > Diptera > Culicidae > Aedes > Aedes japonicus. The sequence continues at coordinate 6,905 of JASCZW010011428.1, forward strand.
GTGTAAAATATCTTCTCGTTTAAATCCAAGCTAAAGGAGGCGTAAACAACGAAATTGTTTGCAACTTTTCATGTGCCATACAACAATATTGGCAATCTTTTATACAACAGGCTGGATTCAGGCGTTATTTGGCTTAAATTTACATGAAATATCCCATTACTTTCTGGCAAATCTAGCATTCCCTTTATGTGCATTAGATAACGCAGAGAAAATTCAATGTTTCTTTTTATCTGTGAACGTATAATCATTCAGTTAGGAGCAGAAATTGGTTGTTTATCAACTTCACTTCCATCTTCTTGCAAAACGCGTGGTAAGATTCTCTTTTTAAATGTATGATGCCCCATCACTTCGAAGCTTTCTGAGCACAAACCTCAAATACTATTAGGACTTCAGGCGTGAAACTTTCAAGAATCGTTTGCTCCACTGGAGCATTCAGTGGTAAGTAATTTGAGCGTAGTTTGTTTGCAATTTTTAATCTCAAAAATCTTGAAGTGGTAACTAACCTAATCTCTAAATCATATGGAAAAAGGACTCCATTCAGTTTCACCTTAACGACCCATATTGCGTACCTCTTTTTATACTGGTTGCAATATGAAGATAGTGGATTTGTTAAATTTGTTTCGATTCTGTCTGCTCGCTAGAATGATTGTGTAGAGTATAGAATAAATATAATTCGAAGCCAAGATAATTATTGTACTACTTATTGCGCATTTGCACCTCATTAGACTCCTGTGCAAAAAATTTCTGCACAGTGAATATTTTCGCAGCCCACACATACACTTACCATCCAGTTTGAATGATGCGACGACCATGTTACAGACTGCAGGTCTGCTTATGTGAATTCATGACGCTTTTCATTCTTCCGTTTTTCTTATGTGATGCTGTGATGACGCATATAATAATAACATAGGAAATGAAAGAGATAAAAAATCACATTGCCGGGCCTTTTATCTATTACATTGACGTTTGACAGTTATTTCGATAGCAGATTTTTCTGTCTTTGTTTTGATTTTGCCTATGCTGGTGATTTTTACCTACAAGAGCTCCTGGTAAGCATCGGAACAAACTTAATTTGTGGATTCATCATATTGCTACGTATCGGTAAGTCTTTAAACAATCGTTTGATTTTGTGTGTTCTCAAAGCTGTCTTAAATTCATACGGTTACAGAGTAATCAAATCGAATTCCGGAATGCAATCCGAACCAAGTCGAAAACGCAGCCGCGAAACTGCAGAAGAAAGCGAAGATCTTGAATCATCCATTGACGAACCAAATTCATTTGTTGATGTGGAGTACCTGAATAAAGAGTTTGAGGAAGAGGAACAGACTGCTGAATGTTCGGGTGCTTCCACTTGTAAGAGTGCAGATCCCTAGTGGTCGATTATGGTCTAAACCTGGTGTCGGAAAATGAATCGGAATCCGATGATGATTATGCAGATACGAACGAAGTGATTACGACAAACAGTGGCTTCTCGCAAGAGAAAACTCCCGGGCGGACTTTATGGCTGTTGGTTATCAGTTTCCGTTCGTGATTTCAAGGGCCACTCTTCAGGAAAAGAAGTTGGAAAGTGGGGTGTCGCAGGCGATACAGTGAAGGATTTTTTACATAACTGCTGGCTACTCTCAAAACGATACCTTAAGCAAGAGGTACTTTTCAGATGTGACGAGAGCGGTGTTGCTCACCCAATTTGGAGCACGAAAACCCCACAAGAAGCTGATTTCGTTAGATTTGCCTTGTTTAGGGACAAATCCAACCACCGATACTATACGATCGATAAAGTGACTGTTAACTTGCTGCAAAATTGGAGGAAAAATGATATTTATCTGCTTCTTCACGTTTATTCGCTGTCCGTTAACAACAGAAGTGTTTTTAAGACAGTGAAGGACATGCTTTTGGAACCCGCAGCAAAGACAGGGCAGGCGCAGCTTCAAACAGAGCAGTGGAGAAACTTGTTATAACACTACGGAACAAGCATGGTGCATCCTGGAAGGCGCAGGATATAGCATGGATGATGTGGGCAAATGCCATTTTTACCGCAGAACCGCATCTTCAGGAAAGTATGACAAACGAAGCGCCACCCGAACATTTGGCCAAATTATTCGCCGCAAAGGAGCAGCAACGATTGAAAGCTATCCGTCGTAGCTTCGCAATGGCCCATAATGTAAATGCCGGCTATCATGATGAAATTGTTTCCATCCGTGCGTCTTGTAATGATTTGGAAACAACTATTCAGACCTTGAACAATCAAATGCAACTGATGAAACGTCGTATCAGAAGCTTTGGAGACTCGAGATTCTTTGGGCCAATCGTTCATTTCAGCAGCAGAAGAAACATTACAAGCAACAGAAACAACCTTTTCTCAATCATTGGTAAGTCGAGTTTCAGAACAGGAAGATACTGATCACCTATAATGTTGATATTTCATTTTCTTGTTTTTTTTAATGAAATGTACCATGTAACACAGAAGTTGCAAGAAATAAAAACATACTTACGGTAGTTTATTTTGCATTTATTATAAAAAAATCAACAATTCAGTGAATTTTACGATGCTTTTTCGAATTTTCTTCGAAACCAAGATTAATTAGACAATCTTCCAGTTCAACCGTTGGGTCGCATCGTCCTCCTCTGATATACCCACATTTTTTGAACAAGTTTGTCATTGGATAATTTGAATACTGCTCCATAATTTCTGCCACAAGTAGCTGCAAATCTCGTTGATGGCATTCTCGATAAATTCGCCTGAAATGCTGCTTAATTAGTCCAAAAACCACCTCGATCGGGTTATAAAAGGGACAATAAGCAGGGAGAAAAATGGGAATTATACCAAGAGATCGTAGGAAGTAAATTATCATGGCATCGCAATGTATGCGAGCTCCGTCTAGAATCCAGATTGAGTATTGACCTGGATACATTTCAACATCATCAGAGTTTGCGACAAACTTTCTGCAGCATTCAAAAAACTTAGTTCTGTTGAAGGTTCCATCAGTGCTAAAAACTTCTTCTACGCCGTTTTGTCCAATGAAGCACAACAAGGAAATTCTTGGCTTACGAACAAATTCTCCTCGGCAGATGAGCCTCTTACCACGCACTCCATAGCCCCGTGTTCGTAACATTGCCCGGTTGTCAAAACTGACCTCATCAAGGAATATTAGGTTATGATAATCCCATCGTAGTCTTCGCATTTCGTCACAGAACCGCGTGATGTCATCTGATCGAATCTGGATTGCTCTTCTCTCGAGGGCTTTCCATGACAATCCTGCATTATGTAAAATGCGGCAGATCGAGGAAGCGGAAATAGAAACATTGAATGTTTTTTCAAACAAATGCTTAGCTTCATCAAGATAAAGTGTTGGTTGTGAAAGATATAGCTCTACAAGCCAGGATCGTTTGTCTGAACCAAACTTCTTCGCGTCGCGGGCATACTCCTTTCGCGAGAAAAATCCGTTTTGTCGATAACTTGAGATCAATTTGAAATTGTCGTCTTATGCTTCCGATAGATTCTGGATAATTTTGCCTTAGAAAGACCCAGGAAAAAGTAACCGTAAAACGCGTGGTAAATGGTATTCACCGATGCTCGCCGGTGGGAAACGGTCTGCAAAATATCCGTCATTTTACGAATCGCCTTACAAATATACTCTTCCGTGACAAAACGTAACAATTTCGGGAAAAATAATAAAAAGATCCATGTGGTGATTTGCCACTAAGAACACTAAAGCAAGCCAATACGTCAAGGCATAAACAACATAGCTCTTGACATAGCTTTATTAGTGTTAGTAGGTGCGAAAATAGTATCTGTCAAATTACAGATTACGCTAGATTCCAAAAATTCATGCAACGGTCAATACTTTGCATTTGACGAAACTGTGATACCATCACAGCCAATTGATTCTTGTGCACTTGTTAACTTTACAAGTATACGGACAGGAATCAAAACAAACTACCAGAGATAAAGCCTCAATACGTTCGTAGAAAGTGTTGCTAAGGTAAGGTAAAATGTCGTATCTCCCGCTACTAAAAAATTGAGTAAAAAGACTTTTCACAGCGGTTGCTAGGTTTTTGATTCGAGGAAAAACTATCTTTACTCGATGAATTGAAAGGGTCAAGCGATGGATTCTGGGATAAAAATGAGTGAAAGGAAAATAGTTGGTTTTCGGTATAAAAAAGGGAGAGGGAGATTGAAAATAAGAATGCATTCAACTGATCTGAAGGAGATAGTACGATCAGGTACAGTTAGGGTTATTTCGAAATTAAGGAGATTCCGGCATTTTTGTGACGATTTTTGAGACGAATGGTTTGGTTTTATTTTCAATAATTGTAACTTGTGTAAGAAAATCATAGTTCCTTAGGCTTTGTTCAAAATTGCTACCGCAATTTTCCCATCCATAAAATTGTTATTCCTATTAACCTTGAGACGCCCGCGAGTAATCGGTTCTACCCCTTTAACCTTAGTTCTAAGATAACTGATGTATTTAAACATGAAAATTTGGCTCTGTAAAGTTGATTCGATTGAGCCTGTACAAATAAATAAATTCATAAAAAAAAAAACGTTTGTCCATAGTGCAATAAAATACGTAGGATTAATGAATCCTAGAGGGTTTGAGCTGTTTAGTGGAATACTTGTTACTATAAATTAGAAGAAAAATTTGTAATCTCCATTTAATTCCAACTACCTTTGCTTATCTTCGACAGATACGCGTATTTAGTCTACAATGTGCAGACTTCTTCAGTGTCTCGTACTAATAACTCGACTTAAAACTCTGTTTTGAAATAATAATCGTCTAATTCAGAATTGATTGCTGAATTAAGCTGATCACAGATATTCAGATAATTTTGCAGATTGACACTAGAATTGTATTTTTGTAAATTTTGTGAGCCGTTTGCTTCCGATTTTTCAAATTAAGGATATTCCTGTTAAACCATATTGGATATTTGGAGTTATATCTGCGTCTTGTTATTTGAAGAGGTACGTTCTCATGAATTATTTGAAATAAAAACCTGTAGAGGAGCGCTTTCGACATGTACTTCATTTCGTATGATTGATTGCCAGTTGATTGAATTAAGCTTAATTTTTATATTCTCGTAATTAGCTTTATTGTATTCAAAGATTTCCTCAAAACCATAGTCGTTGGGCCGTGAATTGAAATGAACAAATAAAGAATATTCAATTGCAGTATGAAATTGTTCGTTTTTCCATAGGGACGTCAGACATGCATTAAAATAGAAATCCTCATGAATTTTTGTCAGCAAAATATCTAAATAACAATTTTGCTGATTTTTTACATTATTAATTTGGTAAAAACCAAGGCTGGCAATTTTATCAAAAATTCACTGTAATGTCACATTCTCCCAAACGACTGGAAGAAGTAGAAGAATTTAAATCGCCGCATACGTAAACTTTGAGAAATTGAACTCCGAGGTAAGATCCGAGAGGATTTCTTCAGCATTTTGAAAAAATGCTTCGTATGTCTTCTTGTTAGCATGAACACTGTTGTAGGCACTACAACAATAAGAGAGGCCCACTTACTGTGACTACTCACTCAAAATGCTCTCTTCACAGAGACGATGCAGCTCCGCTTCGATAGCTTGACGCTGTTGATAAGGAGAGGGATAAACCGCATGGAAAATAGGAGGCACTTTGTTTTCATTAACGATCTCGGCTTCAAAATGGAAATGGCAAATGGGAATATTGTAGGCATATCTTTTTGAATAGGTACCAAGAAACCAAATATTCTCAATCCGTTAAATATACTCGTTGTGAATATATTCAGAGGTTTTGATTCGCATCAGAATAACAGCAAAGAGTTATGGAAAATTTTGATATCCCCAGTATTTGCAAACCACGATCCATAACCTTCAATGGCACATTAGAGCACAACATAGCATGTAATGAATATTTCTTGGATAGTATCGATAGTAGTATTAACTGTAGTTTTGAAAGTTTTCACCCAATAACGTTAGAGGATCTAAAATCTATTTGCTTTTTTTTTAACAAAACGGCTGTAGTAGATAACGTTAATGCAACGTTCATACATGATTGCTTTAATGTCATCGGAAGCAACCTGCTGGACTTAATTGATGAACCGCTGCAAACTAGGCACGTGCCACAAGTTTGGAAAGAATCTGTAGTTATTCCCATTCAAAAAGTCACTGAAACGATTAAAGCCGGAAAGTTTCGTCTTATTAACATGTTGCACACATTAAAAAAAATTAAAAGTTGTTGTAAAGGCTAGCTATTCGCGTATTTAAAGAGTTATAATTTAAAGGCGCCGAAACAATTGGAATATCGCTAAGGTCATTCTTGTGAAACAGCATTAAATTTTGTATTAGCAAAATGAAAAAAAAAAAAAAAAAAAAGTAGGTAAAGATATTAATGTTGCTGAATTTTTGGGTCTGAAACGCGCGTTTGAAACAATTTCTCAGCCCTTGTTGTTAGAAACAATCAAGGGCTTTGGATTTTCGAGTTCTGCATACAGATGGTTTGAAAGCTATTTGTCGGACAGAACTCTACGGAATGTTCTGAATGATTCTGTTTCGAGCCCTGCGGAGGGAGAATAGCCTTGGCGTACAAGGGAGTGTATTAGGGCCCATTTTTACATTCGACGACGCTTGAGATTTAGTGATATTAATCTTTTTGCTGATGCCGTTTCACATTTGAATGCAGATTTATGTTCTTTAAGTAGTTGCATTACCAACAGTTGAAATTGAACATAAGTAAAACTAAATTTATGGTAATTTCGAGGAGTCGAATAACTGCAGACGTCTCTATTTAAATTGATGATGAGACAATAGAAAGCATCCGTAAGATTTAATATCTTGGCGTGATTATTGATGATAGATTAAAATTTGACACTCACATTGACGATGTCATAAGATGGCTTTTCGCCGACTTGGGTACCACATCGATATTCAGCCGCTCCATCTCCTCCAACGATCGCTTCGAGTAGTGGGCCGACGTCAGATCCAGCCAGAACACCGCGTCTTTGCACATATGGTAGGGTAAGGGGATGTTATGTTAGCCTAGCTCCTTCATTCGGCCTATGTACCAAATGTATCATTAATTTAGCGATAACCAACAAAATCATGTTGCTATTAGCATGATAGATGTCATCCGAAGCTATTGAGACAATATTAATCATCTTATAGTTGTTCACTTCCGCGTAATTTTCAGTTTCTTGAACTTTTGGGGCATCATGATTTCACTGGTTTAGCTGAACAGATGCTCTACACGATCTTCAAGTGATCTAAATTTGGCTTAATTGATTCGATAAAGCATGTAATGCAGTCTGGATGTGCAGAAAATAGTTTCACGTTACAAACTAACTGTTCACATAGCTAAAATAACAATTATTTTACAAGAAAATCGTAGACCCTATGTTGGGTACATCTTTTTTTGTATGTTCCGAACAATGGCCTGTTGTATCCATAACGTAGTAAGAAGGTTGTTATTGGTAAAATTCCAAGTGGAAATGCATGAATTTGCGGTTGTTTATATTCAAGTGGCTCATCTAAACACAAGTCGAAGAGACAAAATCATTGTATAGTGACTTATAATGTTTTCATTATTGACTGGCTGATAAATCATATATGAACATCATTTCAGTGTTTCGAGGCAGTTTTACTTTAGTTTGTGTTGTGATATGTTATATTAAATAAATCCAATACAGCTTACAATACCTTCATTCATAAAATTAGAAAAAAAAAACCGTTCAAAGACTACATTTAGTAATAAATACATCGAATGCGACGAAGTTGCATACACGAATAGACCCAATTTGGTGCTTATAGACCGACATTAAATCCACATTCCTTAGAAAGTTTATGGCATTATAAAAATAGTTGTGTAACTTTTCGTGATGCATGCTACCAAATGTCTTATCAAACTTACATTAATTGTTATGTTATGTATTCTCCGTGCGAGGAGTAACGATTATGATGTAGAAGGAGATGTTCGCTCATCACCATGAGGCACCAAGAGTGAACAACAATGTTTTTGGCTAGAATGAAAGATGTGAAGAGAAAGTGTTGAAAGTTCCGCAAAGATTGACGTCCATGGTTCGAGTACCATTGGATACATGCCCTTTCGCTCAATTTTCAAAAACATCTGTTAATTTTCCTACCTGCCGCACTCTGACGGAACTTTCAACACTTTCTCTTCACATCTTTCATTCTAGCCAAAAACATTGTTGTTCACTCTTGGTGCCTCATGGTGATGAGCGAACATCTCCTTCTACATCATTATCAAACTTATTTTTGCAAGTGTATAACTAGTTGAATCTCGCTTACAGCTTAAAAACTTTTTGAGTTATAATGAAAAATGTGATCGCTGGTTGCATAATAGGCTGAGTCAAGGGACACATACCCTATTTCTTAATGAATGAGCAACTTCCGGCAGGCATTTCGTACCATAAATTTCCCCGTTCACGGCCAGTCCGGAGCGAAAGAAGAGCGGCTTTGACATCCCCTTCTCGCTGATTGTCAGCCACAGCAGCACCTTCTTGGGGAACTTGGTGTGTGAAATGAACTTCACCTTAGAGCTCACTTCCTTCTTGGGGGAAGTAAAATACGAAGTGCCCTGCCAGTCATTGCCATCCAGAGTGAAATAGGTCTCGTTGTACATCATCACGGCCACGTCGCGATTCACCGGGAAAATCGAGTTGACCATCTTATTCAGCCGTTGCCGCTGCGTCATTGCCTGCAGCTACGAAACCAATGGACGCGACTTCCGCTTCCTGACGTGTATGTTAGACTGAAAGATTGAACAACCCTCGGAGCCGCCGATTGCCTTCTAAGTGGGCCCTCTATTTTCTCCGATTTCGCTATCAGTGATACTTTTTCTGAAGTGATACCAGAATTGCTAAAGTATAGTTAGTACTCAAGCAGATGTGCAAAGGACCGGTCCTATTACGATACGCGGCTTTCGAATATAGTTGTAAAATGCAGTGTTTCATATTCATTTATTCTATTTATTCCGAAGATTCCATTCCCCAAATCAATTTCGTGGTTGATTTCAATACAAAGTAAACATGTATGTCCATGTTCGCCACGTACTGTTTCACTGTTTGGCCTGTTGAACCGACCTCCCGGACAAGCGCACGCAGCGATTTAGCCACTTTTCCGTCGGTCCTCCTCTTCAGCATCCTTTGGAGCTTGTTGTCGCTCAGGGTTGCCGGAACCGGGCTTTCCTTTCGATGCTCTGATTGTTGTCTAATAGTGCAACGATGTTATTGATGCCGAAACGGACGAGGGGGGTGCCGCTTTTTGAAAGGAGTTGCTTCACTGTTTTTGCGATCACGGCTAGAGTTCGACTGATAGAGCTGTCAAATTTTGTCATGATTGATTGTTGTGATTGATGTTGCATGGGTAGTTCCGTCAGGGCGGGTAAAGGTAAACCCATGAAAAATCGGCAATTTTTGTCAATTTTTTATACGTTAACGCAAATTATTTGGAATGAGGCTGAAAACATTCCTTTTAACATCATTCTGTAAAAGCCTATCAATCGCTTTCAAAACTGGTACCATCACGTATAAAGGATGGAAATCCGATCGCAACTTATGGATTTCTGGAGAAATATCTCCTAACTCCTGAGGAAGTGAAATGTGAAACAAATTAATGTCGTGGATGTTTTTCAAATCCTTTATCGCTTATGATTTACACATTGTTGAAACGAACATCATATTAAATTTGGTTGATTGTCATACGAATCTAACCATTAGACAATTCCGAATGTTTTTCGTTAAAAGGTGCAATCGATTCACGTTTTAGTAGGTATGGGCATTTTTGTATGTGTATTACGTAGTGCGATTGGTGAATGGTTACTATATATGGGAGGAGAAGGGAGTGTTCGTTTGAATGCTTATAAATGTGGTGCAAGTCGAAATTCTTCTCAAATTACACTTTCAAAATAAAAAATGGTTAGTAAATGGGAAACATATTAAATAAGAAAACAGTTCCTGTGCAATACAGATAATGGTAAATTTCAACAGATCTCTGATGTCATTTGAAACATTTGTCAAAACAACAGACTCTTTCAGTGTCGTATAGTAATACTCGACATTATGTTCGCCAAAAAGTTGGTTTCAATTTACGAGCACATATCTTTTATTTTTTAGGCCTTTATATGATATATACGTTTCCATAAGTTGTCTTGTCCGTCCGTTCAAAACCACGGACATAGCTCAGTACTCAGACACCATTGGTACTAGGAACTGAGAAGGTTTGCAAATAGTGAACAAAACACGCACAGGTTCCACAGATTAAGCAATTATAGCATAATTTAAAAGAAATAACTCCAATCATTTGAAAGATTTTTATAAAGGGACTGCGTAAAAAGGGTCGAACTATTTACACAAAGATTAATAGTCTGAATATAGACTTTCCTGCTTAAGTGTGAAGTGATGGGGTGTGATGGGATGAACGAATCCATTTACGTGCACATTATATTTCTTACTTACACAATAGAAACGTCAGAGAAGAATATTTTAGTTCAAATAATTAAAAATAGGACACATTGGATTAACAAAAAACGAAAGCAGCCAAGATGGATATAACGAGAATTGGAGAGGAACAAATAGGATATACTTTAAAAGATTTACATAACATATTCAAAAATGAATTAAACAGAGGGTGGCAAGATCAATATGACCTAACTTCGGCAGAAAAGGGTAAACTTTACTATGATCATTCACAAATTATTATAAACAAACCATGGTTCAAAGGACTGAATTTAACAAGCACAGAAATAATACAAATTGGACGAATACGAACTGGATACGTATTACTACTGAAATATTGTCTCCAATTCCCGCTGCAGCCAGTGTGGAAACACGGAAGATCTCTCTCATATATCATATTTCCTTTTTATGAATTCTATGAAGAAAAAAACTCCCATACTGTACAACAATACATATCTGATAAGTTTCCTCAAAATATTACCCCTAAAGAGTACAAACAAATAATCGAGTACCTGTGAAAAATCGATGTAAATGTTTGAGATTGTAATTTGGTACACATTACCTTGATACTTTATACTAGCATGTCTAAAATTGAAGCAATTTTTTTTTATTTATATATTCGTGTAACCGCAAGATGTCACGACTTCACGAATTCATCAATATTTGTAATTCAAGATATACATCCGTTCTCACGGATGTATACCCTTGCGGTAAGTTGTAGTCAATGTTAAAATCTTGCAAATATTTTCCCTATCTGCTTTAATTCTTAAACTCGATTGGCTTTATCTCCTTAGCCATTATACTTGCCATTACTTCAGAAAGTGAATCGGTGAAATAGGAATCTTCATAAACTTGTTAAAAGCCTAAAACAAATTGAGTCTCTCGTATTATTTATATGGGATATTCGGACAACTTTTTAGGCCGCATACTTTTTGAGGTTTCGAAAGTGTACTCATGTGTGGCAATTTATTCAAGTTTAAATTAAGTGTGACACACTTTTATACAGTGAAAGCCAGATCCCACACACGCTGACAAGGCAATGACAAAAAAAAAAATCCACGCTTATCGGAGGCATCGCTCCTAAGCAAAATAGCAACACACTTCATCCACAATACCAGTAATTTCCTAAACATCTACAATCATTAATTAACCTCTCGCTTTCCCCCCGTTTCCCCCCTCGCCAGATGAACTAACAATCAACCAAACCAACTGCAACGTAGTCGACGGAATCGACCTGGACGACATCAAGGAATTTGCGAAAGCATTCAAGCTGCGGCGCCTTTCGCTGGGCCTCACGCAAACCCAAGTAGGCCAGGCGCTGTCCGTTACCGAGGGACCGGCGTACAGCCAGAGTGCCATCTGCAGGTAAATGCTCCGTGAAAATCACTTTTCACTCCGCCTACTCTCGTTTCGCTTGAAAGTTTTCTGGTGGCCCGCTCGCTCCTTCTCCTTCGCAATTTGCATATTTTTCGTCCTCATTTGATTAAATCACCGCAAGGTTCGTAAATTACGGACCGGAGAATAATTAAAATTATCCGAACGAGAGAGGCGAAGGGAGGGAGGGGTGGGGAAAGTAGCCAGCGGAAAATCACAGGTGGAAGCGAAGAAAAATTGGATAGCTCTATGCAAAATTCGAAAGGATTACGCCATAGCAGAAATGAGACAGAATGAGAAAAACGGTGCCAGGACATTGTTCTTCCTTGTTTATGTTTCATTTACGTTAATCATTATTCATAATCAATGGAATAGCGGATTAATTTATCGTTTTTCTTTCTTTCGCTCATCTTTTTTCGGACAACGTTTGTGTTTTCCTCGTTGTCGCTGCATTCGAAATCACACGTACTGGCACACACACACACATACACATATCTTGCTCCATCATATTTTTATCCCGTTTACGAATGCATACTGCCACGTCACTGCCAACCTCACCGCCCATCACCATGGTCACCACCATCGCCAACGTGCCAACTCCTGTGTGTGCCACTGTGCCAAAATGCAAATTTTCTGATGTGGGGGCTCGTGCAGCGCCCTCGCCGCTCAGATGTACTGTGCAGCTCAGCTCGTCCCAGCAGCAGCAAATGTATGTATTTTGTCAACTCTTACTTTTTTTTCCGTTTTCCATTCTTAATCCTTATAGTTATGTAGAAGAGATGGTTGTTGTTGTTGTTGTTATTCTGTTTGTTTGTTTGTTTGTTTGTTCGGTTTTGCGCTACTTTCATTGGCTTTCAGTTTTGCTTGGTATTACGTTTTATGGAATCAAAATTCAGTAGCTTAATGGTAAGGTATGACTAATCCTCCGAATCATGTGTGCATGGTATTAATCCAATTCTGTCAACTCCGGAAGGGGGCCGAGGGGATGCATTTGCTAAACTAGAGTTCAATTCAAAAGTTTTCCTGTTCTGATGCGTTCGATGCGAATCCAGAGGTGGGTATCATTTTCACTAACATGCGGTGTGAACTAATTCCTAACCTAACAAAATCTTATACCATTTCGTGCGATTAGTTATAAGGATTAATTTATTCTTTCGGTTTGCTAGATTTGCACTTTTATTTTGATCATCCAATGGATTGGCCAGGGCATTGTTTGCTTTATCATTTGTTCTGTGTTTATCTTAAGTTACCAAAATTGACGCAATTGAAAATTGATTCCTTAATCAATGTCCTGGCAAATTCTTCCCTCTTAAGAACATGTCTGAAATTCAAAATTAACGGGTTGCTTTTAGTTTGATTGAAAGTAGCGAAACCATCGAAAATTCGACCAGATTCCTAATTTGATTGATCTTTTTCTCCTAATGTATTTTCGTCTTGTTCTTTCTTCCTTTCATTTGTTGAAAAATTTGAAACCAACCACATTCGCAATCACATTCAAACGTAATTATATTTACTCACACCTACATATGTGTGGTGTATTGCACTTCATACCTCCATGTTACGTTCATCGGCTGTGCAACTAAACTAAAGGTTTGAAAAGTTAGACATTACTCCCAAAAGTGCACAAAAGATCAAACCCGTCCTGGAGCGCTGGATGAAGGAGGCCGAAGAAAGGTACGTTTGTTTGTTTTGCAAATTATCTCCCATCTAAGCAAGCTGTTGTTAGGATCAATTCCGATGTGAAATTCAAATCCCTCCAAGCCTACCGCGACTCCATTTTGAATGAATATTTATCTTGTTTTGCAGCCACTCGTCCAGGTTCAAATCGGGTCAGAATCATTTGACCGATTTCATCGGTGTGGAACCATCGAAGAAGCGGAAAAGACGTACCTCTTTTACGCCTCAGGCACTGGAATTGCTTAATGGACATTTCGAGCGGAATACTCATCCGTCGGGTAAGCGAGCTGGATTGATATTGCTTGGAGCTGGCCTGATTGAATTGAAATTTCAATTTCACTCTCTCTCCCCTCTTTTTTTTAAGGAACGGAAATCACCGGACTGGCCCACCAGCTTGGCTACGAGCGCGAGGTGATTCGGATCTGGTTCTGCAATAAACGCCAAGCGCTCAAAAACACGGTACGAATGATGTCGAAAAATTTCAAAATGGAAAGTTCTTAAGCTGCTTCCGAGTGGAAGCGAAAGTTTTGTTTTGTTTGTCTCATTTGTCTTCTGTTGTAAACACGTGCCATTTGATTGATTTCATTGAACTTTAAACTATTCGGAAGTTTAAGTAGAATTTATCGATTGAAACGATTAGAGTTGCTATTTATTTTAAGAAGCGAACACAAAAATGATCAATATTCATCACATTATTAGTTCAATTAAGCAGTGAAATCGTACTTTCAACTAGTTTTCAATTGAGTTAGAAATGATGCAACCAAAGTTCCTATGAAATTAAGTATAAGAGTTATGAACAGATGATGCTAACACATTTATAATAATAATATTAAAAAACAAAATAAAGAAGTAGTTTATGAAGAAGGGTGAATAGCCGTTCTTCGTAGTAATCATACCTTAAACGCTACTGATCAGATTTCGATTTCTAATTTTCCCACATCTTCTTTGTTTGAACAGTTGAAAATTACTCAGTAAACAATGTTGTTTCGGACTCAAGAAAGGTGCCAAAATATCTTCATCTACGTCAGCTGATCGTGCCATAGTTTTTAGTTTGCAACTGTCAAAAAAATCAGAAAGCCATATACTCTGTAAAATCAGTTTTCAAAAGAAGAGCGACAGAGCGAATCACATGTATACAAAAGGAAACACAAGTGAATTATTTCTAAAATAATAAAGTAAACAAAGTCACATTTGCTATGTGAAATTTATGTATAGTGAGACAGAGAGAGAAAACAAACTCAACCTAAGTAGGATAAAACAAAAATGGAAATAAATTGGCAGTAAAATATAAAATCACCAAACCAAACCGGTCTCTTCAATTGGCAAGTCCCTTTTTCGAAATTCATCACTCCTTTCATCAACCAACCAAGGTGTCCAGTGCTCGTGTGTATGTGTGATCACAATTAACGGAAACAAAACAAAAACGGTAGCTTTTGTACTTGCACCTTTGTTTTATAATCGTCAAAATTCAACTCATCGTGATAGAAATTCAAGATCGGCAGAAAAAAAAGAATCATCAACTATTTAGGAGATGCTTAGTGGCTCATATCCGAAAATTAGACCAACCCTGTACATAGTCGGTAATTTCTAAACAAAACTTATTGCTGTTATCACTGAAACCGATGTAAATTCGTCTCATGTAACAAACAAAAAACTAAGAGAGAGAGAGAGTAAACAAGAAAAAGAACACAATTATATATAAAGAAAATAAAAAGCGCGCCTCATAGATTTAGTTGTTTAAGATGAGTGTTTAGTATCCGGTATCGAAGGAAGCATATTCAATGTGATATGTAAAATATAGTTATTACTACATAAAGGGTCAGGCAGAGGAGGGACTTTCTGAAGAAAACAAAACAGAATTCACACAAACACACTCACACTTGAGATTGCATTTACCAAGAAGAAGAAAGAAGGTAGAACGCGTGAAATGATTCGGCGATGAACTTCTCCGAGTAGATTGGGAGGGGAGTGGGGAGGGGGGAAGGGTAGTTCTATGGAGTAAACCTGTGGATATTTAGCTGTATGGAATATGAAAGTCGATAAATAAATTATTAAGAAGTAAAGCAGGATTTTGATAATCTCCGAACTAATTCCCAAAGACATGTGTAATCGTTCCCAAACAACTTATGGAATGTTTATAGAGAAAATGTTAATCTTCGGCATTCGGAAGCTCGATGTTTGACTTGTTCAATGATGGTGGCGGTTATCCGTTTTACATGTAAATGTAATGACACCCTAACCATGAGCTGTACAAAGCTAGGACATTAATTGATGTCAAAAGTCCCAACCGTTGCACAGTGGAAAAAAAACGGACCCAAATTCCCACAGATGAGACGCCGCTGGATTGGCTGCTTGAAATATAGAATTTCTTATGGGAAATTTGCCAAAAAATTGATTGGTGCCATTTTCAGCCTGCGCCGAACCAAGGAAATGGTCCATTTTACCCCATTTACCCCTCAAAATGTGTCTTTTTGAGTTGGCATCAATGTTACTAAAACCGCCGCTGAATGGTTTGCCCGCATAGAATCCTATTTCATATTAAAAACTCGGAGAAATCGAATGGGGCAAGTTTCATTCAGTTCCAAGCTCGAAAAGTGGCTTATTTTGCCCTATTTCCCCATTAATTTTAGATTTTCTTGTTCGTACCCTTTCAGCTACAATCGCTGCCAAAGTTTTTAGCTGAAAATAGCCTATCTTACGTGAAAAAGTCTAAGCAATCGAATGGTGTTATTTTCGTTTAGATACACAATCGATAAACTGTCCATTTTGCCCCATTTAACCCTATATTTGTGTGTTTTTAAGCTTTTATTCATATATCCACAATCGCCGCTGAATTTTCTACATGAAAAAGACCATGCCGTACGTGAAAAACACTGAGAAATCGAATGGTGCCATTTTCAGCCTGCGCCGAGCCCGGAAAATGGTCCATTTTACCCCATTTACCCCACAAAATGTGTCTTTTTGAGTTGGCATCAATGTTACTACAATCGCCGCTGAATAGTTTGCCAGCATAGAATCCTATTTTATATTAAAAACTCTGGGAAATCGAATGGTGCAAGTTTCATTCAGTTCCAAGCTCGGAAAGTGGCTTATTTTGCCCTATTTCCCCATTAATTTGTGATTTTCTTGTTCGTACCCTTTCCGCTACAATCGCTGCCAAAGTTTATGACTGAAAACAGCCTATCTTACGTGAAAAAGTCTAAGAAATCGAATGGTGTTATTTTCGTTTGGATACACAATCGGAAAACTGTCCATTTTGCCCCATTAAACCCC
This sequence comes from Aedes japonicus, assembly GCA_034211315.2. Lineage (NCBI taxonomy): Eukaryota > Metazoa > Arthropoda > Insecta > Diptera > Culicidae > Aedes > Aedes japonicus. The sequence continues at coordinate 23,680 of JASCZW010011428.1, forward strand.
TACTGTGCAGGACTCATTCAGTTCCGAAACCGGAAAGTAGCCTATTTTGCTCCACTTCTTCTTAAATATGCGAATAAAACAAGGCTGCTCCGAAGTCTTAAAATGGCCAAAACCAATATAGAACTATGAAAAAAGTATATGCGCATTTGATAAATACTTAGAGGTCGTACATATCTGAAAATAATTAAAACGTACTCTTTATATATTAGAAGCTATAAACTATTTTGCAAGAAACATGCGGCGCTCTGAAAACTTCTGTAACTAAACGAAAATAACACCATTCGATTCCTTAGATTTTTACACGTAAGATAGGCTGTTTGTAACCAAAAACTTTGGCAGTGATTGTAGTTGAAAGGGTACGAACAAGAAAATCTCAAATTAATGGGGAAATTGGGCAAGATAAGCCACTTTCCGAGCTCGGAACTGAATGACACTTGCACCATTCGATTCCCCAGAGTTTTTAATATGAAATAGGATTCTATGCGGGCAAACCATTCAGCGGAGATTGTAGTAACATTGATGCCAACTCAAAAAGACATATTTTGAGGGGTAAATGGGGTAAAATGGACCATTTCCTGGGCTCGGCGCAGGCTGAAAATGGCACCAATCAATTATATATTTCAAGCAGCCATCAAAGATATATTTCAAGCAGCCAATCCAGCGGCGTCTCGTCTGTGGGAATTTGGGTCCGTTTTTTCCCACTGTGCGTTGGAAGACGTCGGATATTCTCAGACATTTTTTTTTTCTTCTTTTTTGTGTGCGAGTAACGTTGCTATAACCAATAGCCATATGATGTTGGGACTATAGTAAATGCTTAGGTCCAATCCGTTTCATAAGAAATGGAGCATCACTTAACCTTCCTAGACTAGATGCTCCCAACGACCATTTTTAAATAAATTATTGCCCTGTATACCGAACAAGGCATTCTATTAAATTATTCTCTCCGATGAGGAAATGATCTTTTGATATCTATTGGATTCGTATCTTCTTAAGGTAGATACCAAATCTTCCCTATCACCAACGGTTGCATAGACGTGGCCAGGTGGGTGTTGAGCAAAGCCTTCGCTGAGATTATTGCTTGAAGAAACCGTTGCGATCATAGGCGTAAATTTTATAAAATTATAAAATCAAAAAAAAAAAATGGATTTATTGAAGTGCAATCAAAAACATAACAATAGTTCAAATATTTCTAGAATTAAATTCATAAACAACTTCATCCTCATTCAAATCATTCGCAATGTCCATAGCTCAATTGCCGATAAATTATGGGCAAATATCACTAAAATGTTTCAAAGCAGGTTTATTTTATTTTGTGTTGGGTAGATCGAATACAGCTAGCAATGCCCTCAATTTGAAAATCAGAAAAAAAATATCGTTCGTAGACTGCATTTAATAGTAAATCTATAGAATGGGACAAAGTTGCATCCATGAGTAGACCCAAATTGGTGCATATAGACCAACAGTGCATCCATACCGCTCGAAAGTTTCTGACTTTATGAAATGAGTTGTATACACAGACAAAAAATAATGAATTGTAATAGACGTGTGACATTTACCTTCGTTTAATTGTAAGCCAAGGCAAGCGCTAACAACAAGCGTAATTTTTTACAATCTTCCATACAACATACAACATCCTGTCCTTTCTTCCATACCACAGACATGATTCCAGCAAAATCTGGTCTAAATTTACATGGAAGATCTCATTAATTTATGCCAAATTTAGCATTTCCCTTATGTGCATAGGATAACGCAGAAAGTTAAATGTTTCTTTAAATTTGTTTATTATAATGGTTCTGAAGGTCGAATATACAGCCCTGGTTCAAAACAACCTTCCCAGGTTGTTCATCGGTACCCATGGTATCCATGCTGACTTTTGCAACGAGCTTGTTATTTACTCGTTGTCATGGATTTCTTCGAAAGACGTCGATTGTGGTGTCGGTCTATCCTGAGCTACTTTTTTTTTTTTCAATTTTGTTGTTATTTGTTTATTATGTATGTATTTGTAATTATTATCAACATTATTAATTTTTGACAAAACGTTTTTTTTTCAATTTTTGGTGCGGCATTCCTATAAAAGCGCAATTGAATGATCAAAACCTATTTATTCTATATAACCACCTCCACACCTATCTGTGCAGATAGAAGAAACATTTAATTTTCTGCGTTCTGTAATGTACATTAGAAGAATGCTGGATTTGACTAAAAATAATGGGATATTTCATGTATACTTTATCCATAATAACGCTTGAATATAACCTGTTGTATGAAAGATTGCAAACATTGTTGTATGGCGCATAAAAGATAGAAAACAATTTCGTTTTGCTTGGATTCAAAAGAGGGGAAATTTTACGCGCCTGTTAGAATTCATTATGTTTTTCTGTGTGTAATGATGCCGCTGTAAGAGCTTGTGTTGAAACTATAGCCTGAATAGCAATATAGTGTTGGTGACACTTTTCAAGCACGATGCCGAAAAAGAGAGAAGATCCTCGAAACGAGAACTGTACCGTATCATACACCTTGTTGAGACTGAAAAGTTCAATGCTTCGGGAAGAAATCAGGAATTCAATCTTCCCATAACGAAGAGTACTGCGATAATCTGGACCAGCGTGTAACTCTACTGTCTGTAACCCGGTAATAACTCAGTAGCAAGAGACCACTCGAACTGTGTCTCAAGGTCGGCTTACTACTGGGCAATCTGGATCGCGGTCAAACGTGCGGAATACTGTCAACTGATTAAGTTATGGACGAAACGGAAGGCTGTTTGCATTGGATGTTATTTATCGAAAGCTAGCCCCAACAATAATCCTCACCATTGAAGGCACAGTTAGACCAGAGAACATTGACATCGGTTACCAGCGTTGTAGAACTCAGCCGTATTATCCGGCTCCGATGTTGAGCTTCCGTTGCTACCGTTTTGGGCATACCAGCGCTCGTTGCCAAGGTGAAAGCGAAACGTGCGGGCATTGTGTTCAGAAACACGTGATCGTCAAGGGAACCTCACTGCTTTCGTTGCAACACAAACGACCATGAGGTTTCCAGTCGGAAATGCCCAGTATACGTAGTAGAAAATACGATCCAGCATATCAGGGTAGACAAAGGGATCGCGTACCCCGCAGCAAAGCGCATTTACGAAGCAGTCGCGAAAAGCACCTATGCCGGAGTAGCATCGGCAAGTAAAGACAAGTTGATAATGGATTTGTATGCCAAAGTTGAGGCTCTAGAAAAGGACAAGGAGGACAATAATTAAAACATCGGTGCAGCTCTCGAGGAAACCGTTCAACGCAACCAGGAATCTAATTTTTCGAACCAAGAAATCTGAGAACTCAAGAAAGCCTATACCAACCTTGTTAAAGAAATGGAGAAAAAAGATGAGAAGATTGACATATTGATAGCCTCACTCAACAGAAAGGAAAAAGAATCCGCCAAAATGTCCCAGATCTTTCAAGCTGAGATTCAAAAGAGAGATGAAAAAATCAAAGCCCTTGAAAAAGCCCAACCAAGAGAATCCAATCAAGATACCCACAAAAAGTATGGTACTGTTGATGACATGATGGACACGATTACGAAACTGAAATCTGCCTTGCAATCCAAGGACAAGGAACTAGAATCTTACCGTAATCAAAGACCTATTAGCAAAAAAATAAACTCCTGCTCTACCACAACGTATTACCACACAGATAAAAATAAACACTGAATTTTCTGCGTTATCTAATGCACATTAAGGGAATGCTAGATTTAGTAGTGGGAATAGTGGGATATTTCATGTAAATTTAAGCCAGATAACGCCTAAATCTAGCCTCTTGTATGAAAGATTGCAAACAATATCGTTGTTTACGCTCCTTTGGCTTGGAATTACACGAGGGGAAATTTTACGCGCTTATTAAAATTAATTATTTTTTTCTGTGCAGACAAACCGAGAAAGCCAAACTTCAGGTACCAAATCCCAACCCAGATCTTGAATCAATTTCTCACAATGGAACAAAAAAGAAGACAGCAAGCCAGCAACAAACTGAGGTATCATACCCAAAAAAAAAATACAAAGCAACTATATCAGTTGAAGAATCTGACGATGAAATGGTTCAGGAAGACAACTTTTCCTCGGATGGAAACCTAAAATCATACTCTTTTCGTTCAAACCTATCACCGTAGACGCCTGCTAAGAAAACGAACCAAAAATCATCTTCAATGGATCCTCTATCACCCAATACACAGTGTACAACTCCAGGAAGCTCTGAACGAAATCCTTTCCTTGTACAACCTACACACAATTTCAACACTCTGACCGAGACCTCGGGACACCGAAGCACTACCATCAATGACGATCGTAGCCAACACGAGTTGAGAAATCCCTCCCAACATTCTCCTAACGCCATCAGATATTACTACTCAAGCATAGATCAAAATATTAACCCAGTGAAGCAGCGGAGTCGGCGAGGCGCCCCCAGTGCGGAAGCTATCCCTTTACCGGAACTGGTGGACAACCCTCTACCCTCTGCTGCGGCTGGAAGAGGGACGAACAAGGGAGGCAACTTCCATTCCCCTATAAACGACGAAGAAGCAACAGATTGGAAAAGTGGGGCGCGTGATAACCTCATCTTCCCCCACCTGGACAACACAGCATCATCACGAAAACACGAACTTGGTTTGCGAGAAGACAAGAATTTATCTCAGTCTAACGAAGGCTCGCGGTGTGAGGAGGAAGAGACGAAAGTATCCTCCCCCCTTTCCGGAAGAGGAAGTGAATGCCCGGGGGGGAGGACAGGAACAGGGCCACTTACGTCTCCCTAATCAACACGTCCTCCTGGGGTTCGGCCGAATTTACTACGCTTGGCAGGCTGCCAATTGAGGTACTCTCGAATTCAGCAAAATACTACCTACTCTACAATCAACAACAACAACCTGGGCCAAGTTATCATGTCAGCTGGCGACCCAACGATCAAAGAAGCCCTTCTCTCGAAAGGCAGCAAACCACTCAACCAGTAAAATATTCACATCTCTTTACCATCAATCCCTAATTCTCCAGGACACGTCCGTCATCGATCAATGTCTACTGAAACAAACACGAGCATGTCCAACAACGATAGACAAATGACTCGCTAAGCGCTACAGTGTAATATTAACTGCCTGTTTAACAACTTAAACGATCTACAAATGCTGACTCATGATAACCCACCTCAGACCATCGCACTACAGGAGATTCATTGTAGAGAATCCACAAACCTAAACAACATACTCCGCGGACAGTACCAATGGTACATCAAAACAGGCTCAACTCGCTTTCAAAATGTGGCACTTGCTGTACATCAATTAGTTCCCCACAGGCAGAAACCACTAAACACTCCACTTATTGCAAACCGTTGAAACTCCTTTTCAGCATTCGATCGTGTCCCTCGACCTTCAGCCATCAGGAAGCACGAATTTAGAATCCGAGCTACAAAATATCATTGGTCCATTTATTATTTATTATTCTCGGAGATCTCAATGCACACCACTACGCATGGGGATCAAAGAAAACCGATAGAAGAGGGGCTACCATAATGGATATCGTGGAGAACAACGATCTCATCGTCCTCAATGACGGATATATCACCTTTATTCGAAGCAACTGCAAATCGAGTATCCTTAACGTGTAGTGAAATCACAAGAAATCTGAGCTGGTTTATCCACCCGGATCTCGGTGGAAGTGATCACTTTCCAATAGAAGTGCGATGTAGCCAAACTCCACCAGATACAACCCAGCGTCCACTGTGGCAGCTAAACGACGCAGATTGGGCAGAATTTGAAAATAATATCGCGCAATCAGTAGATGTGAAGCACATATACGAGCCCGAAGAAATATGCTGAATGATCTTCGATGCAGCAAAGGCATGCACCCCCAGAACAAGCAGCAGTCCTGGTAAAAGAGCATTGCCATGGTGGTGTGAAGAAACAAAGAAAGCCGTCAAAGCTCGTAGGAAAGCACTAAGAGCAGCAAAAAGGACCCCTGAAAACCACCCAGACCGGGAAAACATCCATGAAAAATATCGACAGCTGCAAAACGAATGCAGGAAGACAATTAAAGAAGCGAGGCAAAAATCGTGGGAAGAGTTTCTGGATGGATTTGATGCCTCACAATCAACCACTAAACTGTGGAGAAGAGTAAACTCTCTGAGTGGACGCAGGCATCAATAGGCATTGGCATCCGCAGTGGCAGCTGTGTTTCTCGGGATCCGATCCTTGTGGCGAATACGATTGCAGAGTACTTTGTACAGAGTACTTCAAACAGAATATATGATCAACAATTTCTTACTACCCAATCAAAGCAACCGTGTCTCATCATACCAGCTGACACTCAAGGATCCGACTACAATCGACCGTTTACCATCAATGAACTGCTTTATGCTCTGGATTCGGCAAATGGGCAGTCTGCAGCAAGGGGTTTCCAGCAGCTTTGATTACTTGTCAATTCCCCCAAAATTACTCTGATTACTCAGTGATTACAAAGATTATTTTGATTATTGATGATTACCTATGATAATCATGATTATTCGTGATTATTCATGATAACTCATGATTTTTTGATTATTACTTATATTACTTGCGTGATTATTTGATTACACAGTGCTTACAAAGGTTTTACAATGATTAGTCATGGTAACTCATGATAACTTGATGATAACTTAAGATTACTATGCGTGATTCTCGAGTACTTCCATGAAATTGAACATTGCTACCCAAAAACAAAGGTTATTTACATGACTATTTAGGTTATCTTTATTCACGGTGTTAGTCAAAACCAAATGTCGAAACCGACTAACCAAAACAAAATCGAAAGCTAATTTCGCGCCATCTCTCTACGTGATTCCAGTTATTTTTATGTTTAGAAGTAAATGCGCGAAAAAACGGATGTACTCAAGAATCACGAAGATTGAGCTATCAAACGCTGGGTTTTGGTGTTAAAATTAATTGTTTGGTAATACGGGCTTATTCGAGGAATAATTTGATGGCCCTAGAGGACAAGGGTGGTTAGGGATCCATTTAAGTGATAATATCGTAACGAGCATGAAAATCATGAAGGTTGAGCGGTCGAACTAATAGTTTTGAATGAAATTGATTTGGTCTACACTTAAAAATATTCATGGGCTCGGTTGGGCACTTAGCTGAATACCTACCCGCATTTTTATATTTAACTGATAACTCGGCAAAAAACGAACGATGCCGAGTCTCAGCTTCACTTCAAACTGCTGCATCGCGACTTGCCATTACCAGCCGATTCTCGGCAACACTAGAAGCTGAGCACAAACGTTAGCCAAACATCAACCGACCTCAGCTGTCTATCATGCCAAAAATTGGTTTAGCAGTGATGTAAGCCGAGGTTCGGCTTTTTATCTGTCAACTGCCATGCGCCATATTGTTTTCATTCGTAACAACAACGGCAACAACCCAACATTTCTACGCCGATTCACCGGGGTCATGGCTACTTCTTCCATTCCCGGTTGCGCCCCGCACTCTCCAAGTCTTGGCTTACCTGATCTGCCCATCTAGATCGCTGTAGTCATCGCCTTCTTGTACCAGCCGGATTTGCGCAAATACCATATTTGCAGGGTACGCCTATGTGCATGAAATATTAAATATTTCGATGAAAATCTGATCCAAAATATGGAGTATTTACACACAATTTAACCGGAAATCTCGGTAACCTCATTTATTGTTTTGAGTTTCAACGAATATATCAAATTTCCCTGCCGAGATTCTCAGCTAACAAAATGAATTTTCAGGTTGACCCAAACCGGGATTATCGGTTAACTCAATAGCCGAGATCGAAACCAAGAAGTCGGCTGTGCGGATCTCGGCAGAAAGCCGAGATCCGCACAACCAACTTTCTTGAACTCGATCTCGGCTATGAAAGTTAACCGATAATCCCGGTTTAAATCAACCTGAAAATTCATTTGATGGCGAGAATCTCGGCGAGAGAAACGATATAACCATTGAGCTTCAAAACAATAAAATGAGAATTCAGTAAATGTGACAAATACTCCATATTTGAATCGAACCACAAATCGAAATACAACTCATGCATATAGCGGTACCTGAAATATGACATTTACTTACAAAATCAGCTATTTGAAGGTAACGTCACAAATGAATTTAGTCGAAATAAAGCCAAGACTTGAAATTCGCAGGCAGCATGATAGCCATGACAGTGAAATCGGCGTATGACAGGTGTGCGCGTTATTGCAAATGTAACAATATAGCTTTATGGCAATTGACGAATAAAGCCGAACCTCGGCTACATCACTGCTAAATAATTTTTGGCAGGCCGATGTTTGGCGCTCAGCTCCCAATGTTGCCAGAATCAGCAATGGGGTACCCGATAGTTGAAATGAAGCCCCAGACATCGTTCGATACTGCCAGTTATCAGTTAAATATAAAATGCGGGTAATTCG
>JASCZW010011429.1:0-32104 GCA_034211315.2 Aedes japonicus
TTTGAACGAAGTTATACAAAGCTTCCGTTGCGAGTTCGAATTATAATCTGTTGCTTGAAGAAAATGGAACAGTGTCGATTCCTTTTGTTGGCCTAGTTTTAAACTAGTTCAAACCCAAAATAATACCAACAAAAAGGAAAATTTCCAAGAAGAAAATTTGGTTCACTTATTTTTAGATGGCAACGGGTCACCTCGCCAAATTATTCAATGTAAAAGTAAGTTTTCCCATATAAAATCCTATGTAAAATTAAAACCTCGAGAGCAAAAATATAGTTTCACCGATCGAGCTGAAATTTTGCACAGTTATTATGGGGCCCAAAAGACTTCCAAAAATTAGAAGGGAACTAGAATTTGACAGAATTTAGAATAGAATTTTGACCCAGCCTAGTGTGATAGTGGTATTTCATTAGGAAAACAATTCAATTCATCTCAACGCCTGAGAGCCAATTTAGACCGATCCACACCAACAGTACAGATGCCACTGTAGTCACTTAAGGGGGGATATACATTTAGAACGAGAAAAAAAAACTCATTTTTGAAAAACAATTTCAAGAGGAAGTTTTTACTCAAATCAATCGAAACATTTTTACAGTTATAAGTGTATCCATGTATTATACAAAAATATTTTTTTCAAAATGTTTTCAACAATATGGCGGCCGTTAAGGTTTGTTGAAAAAGTCGTTATATTTTGCTTGTGCCGGCTCTCCTGGTCGCAGTTTTGATCCGAAACCTGCTAATCCAAAAACATTACATTAATTACATTTACAGTTTGTAGATAAATTGAAAAACAATTTTAAAAAAATGTTTGCACTTTTGGCGTAACTTTTTTGAAAAAATCCACAAGATTTCCGCCATTTTATAACATTTTTCCATATTTAATAATAAATTATTACGATGATTTTTTAATTCATATTGAAGGTAGTACTACAACAAAGAAACTCTATAAGTTTCAGCTTAATCGAATAATTAGTTTTTGAGTTATCACCGGCATAAACTCCGAAAATGCTGTTTTGAGAAAATCGCGTTGAAAGTTTTAAGCGTCCCTTTATACCTAGCTGCGCACGAAAAAGGCGAAAAGGCGCGAGAAACACTTGGAGTTCGAAATTCAAAAAAAATGGGTTTCAGGAGCGTATTCTAGGGGTAATTTACTAACTTTTTATGCAAAAAAACCAAAATTTGAATTTTTTGGTCATTCTAACTGCATATCCCCCCTTAAAAAATGGGACGTTGGTTTATTTGTTCCAAGATAGGGTGGCCCGACGAGCATGACGAACGAATAATTTGGATCACAATTAATTATGTATTCACCACCGATCCATCTTACCCGGCGAACCACGACTTCTCATGCTCACTCGATCACTCGCGCAACGAACAATAAACAACCGCTACAAAACGCTACGCCCGATAACAAAATATTGCGGAATGAACTGTCGACACAGCCGATTCAACCAATTAAACTGATGGTCGACGCAAAACTATTAAAAATAGATTTTATGAATATAAATATAATAGGTAACAATTACCTGTCTTGCTCAATGTCCTTGAGAGCACTTACTACCTCACGAGTCGCCTGTACCCAACTCCGCAGGCATCCGTTCAGTTTCTCACTGAAACCGTTCCGTATGACATTAAAACTTTTCCGCAAACAACAGAACGAACACTCCTTATGTATCAAGCGGCTTATTCAGATTGAGAGCGCAATACAATTTCTTCGAAAAAATAGATACCGAGCTATGCCCGATAGTCAGTTCGTAACAAAGCATCAAACACGCACTCACGCCACCAAACAATAAATGCCGCCTTCACATCATTTTTTCACTTCCTACAAACACACACGATTTTGGTAATTCAGTTAGTAAATGTTGTACAACATTAAAAATAAAGTGCCTTTCTCGTGATGATAGAATAAAAACATAAATTTTTTTGATAATTTTATGGATTTTGTTTGTTTTTTCTAATTTCCGCGATTTTCAACAATAACGGCTAGTTTAGTACCGTAACATATTTACTGTTTTTCGGTATTGAAATCTGATGTACGTCAAATAATAAAAGTATGCAAACGACTTCCATTTTTACTCAAAAATGAGTTGTCAATGAAGTACTCACCCATTGAGTAATCTTTTACCTAATTTGAAGAATCAAATTTACCCATCTCTCCAGCTCAACAACAGTACTCAATTTTATGTTGAAAAATGCTCAATTTTAGGGACTTTGTTTCTTCTGTCACGCTAAGCTCAGTTTACCCATAATCGCTAAAAAGTGCACATACTCATTTATGGGTAAAGTTGACTTTACCCATATTTGGGTTACTTTGTATGGGAAAAAATACCTAAATATGGGTAGTTATAACATACCCATAAATGGGTATGTGCACTTTTCGCGAGGGTATTCTTCACCCATATTTGGGTATAGTGATCTTAGCGTGTGCATAGTTCACAATATTCGAAGGTGGTAGATATAGTGATATGAAAATAAGGAGAACCTTTTTTGTCAACTGAGTAAAATAATAAATTAAGAAATAAAATTTAACTTAGAATTTGACATAAGCTTCATCAACGCCAATGTTTCTATTCACCCAGTCAAAGTGGAGAACAGGGACAAAGTATGAAAAAAAGTGATAATTTGATAAACACCTGTTGTTGATTAAAATGTCCACGGTAGAAGTTTAGATTTTTAAATTAACGATCTGTAACATACATGGAGAGGACACAACTCGACTGAATGCGGCTTAGTCAGGTGAAATTTTCAAGCATACAATAATACTCATAACTTTTTAGCATAACTTTGCTATTTTAAAAAAATGATAGCAGTGCTGCCACCCAAACGTTACGTGGTGAAAATTTGCTAGTGTCTAACTAACAAGAAAACAATTTAGAGATTCTGCTTCTAAATTATCCCCGCGCAGCAAAAAAAATATGAATGGGAAGATTTGTTTCTTTTCATCCTCCTGTTTCAATTCGCCCCGTTCTACGGTATGAGCTAAACTACAAAAGACCGAAGAAATTACGAAGATAAGAAAAACGCCTTATTAAATTTGTAAAAGTGACATTGTCAAACTAAATAACAAAGAGACAAAAGGACAAAACGACACCATACAAAACAATGGACATGAACAAGACTGAGAGAAAGAGAAAGGAAACTTGAACACCTTTATAGGCAATTACAACTAGCGTCTCTATGGACAACGTGATTGTAGCACGGCTAGTGAAATACTTCAAACGAAGTTAAGTTATGTCATTGCAACACACAAAGAACAACACAAAAACTTATTATTCTTGCATCAAGAAAACTGCTATGGAAGACTCTCATAAATGACAAGACAACGGACTAAACTACAAAAGACTGAAGATATTAGGAAACGGTCGTTTATTAAACTTATAAACCCAACACTGACTTACAAAATAACTAACCGACAATTGAAGAAGCTGACGAAAGGAATCCAAATTCTCGAACGTGGCTTCTTCCGAATCATTTGCAATAGCGTCTTCTTGGACGACATGTTCCGTGTACGGCTGGCAAAATGATTCGAAAGTATTTACGCAACGATATCATCAAAAGCCTGGCGTAGAAGTTTCTATTCTACTCAGAGTTTCGCCAGTAAAATTAAAAAAAAAATCATCTCAAACCCCATTCTTATTCGAAAATAATTGGTTAGCAACACTTTGAATCTACTATAAAAAAACACATTTTTCTATCTCGTTTCAGAACCGAATTTCAGGTGAAGTTCCTCTGGGGTAGTAAGGGCTGCTTCGTACCGGCCGAAGATCGCCACACCAAGTTTGAACACGTGCTCACAGTGATGGCGGAAAAGTTCTGCGGCGATGCTACGGTTAATGCCGCGGGATGAATCAACACCAATCGAACCCATTAGTAACATTTCTACATGAGTCATGCATTTTTCTCTCATCTCTTCTATCAAACAATTCACTTCTAATCTCTACTCATCTTATTAGGCATTTGACACGAAAAAAAAGAACAACAACAACAACATCAACAACAACTCACTTGATAGAGACAGACTAAATTTTTACGAAACACTTTTAGCTCAAATATTGAAAGACCTAAAAATATATATGACGGAAAAATCAAACAAAACAATAAAATTCAAAATATAGAATGAATCGTGAACAAAGGGAATTTTTGCGAAGAGCATGTTAAGCAAAGGTTTTTCTTTTCTTTTGGAAGTTGTTTAAAAACTAGTCGTTTAAAGGGTGCATTTATCGAATAAAGAAAAGCAAAATCGGAAATGGGAAACATTTCAACGCAAAATTAGAAATGTTTTGATACAACTAAATCAAAGCTAGTCAAGATGGAGTCCAAGTACTTACTATAATAATTCGTTTGTTATATACTTGGAAGAATGATTGTGAGTAAACATTATTTGCAACAGTTTTGAAATAACGAGATATGATGAAACAATTTTATAGAAATTATACAAATCGTGCAGCAGGTAAGAAGTGTCACTTTTATTTCCCAGAATGATATTTTTCACTCTGATTTGCAAAATGAACCACTGATGAAATAGACTGATGATTTGATGTTGAATTGTTCAGTTTAGCACATTCCCAAGCAACACTCCTTCTAGTATCGACGCAAAGCCAATCGATCTCGGTTTGTTACTGTACGTATCAAACTTTATAACTGTTAGTAACCTCCAGAAAGAATTTTTTAGAACCCTTTCCTGAACTGTAACCGCAGTATTTTAGTGCTGAATAAAACCATTGATGACACACACACACAAATGCATAACCTATCTACACGCAGAAAATGAAACATGTATTAGAATAAAATCATAAATACAAGTAGTTAATATTGAGCACTTTTTCTGAAAGTATAGGAACTGTATGATAATAAGGAATAGGTATGTGTTCCTACACAGGACAGATACACAATTAATCTCATTCATATGTTGGACTAATTCGACAATAGTCACCTGTATTGTAAGGGTTTTATGAATTTTATTTTAATCGTCTTGTTTTTTCGTTGAACCTGATTAAATTAATACGTCATGTACCCAAACCAAGGAGAAAACATAGGAAATACCAATAAAAGTGACAAACACCTAACTAATCAGTACACTTATGTAGAATGTTCAAAAGTTGTATAAATATTGTATCAGTCTGATCGAAACACATTTATTTACCGAAGCAAATGCTACACTGAATCACCACAATAATGAAAGTATTTCGGATTTGAGCTTTGCCGCCGGAAAAACAACACTAATGAGGCAAATAATTCAAAACAAAACAAATTCAGCAACAAACTGATGGACTTTGAGCGGGTGACAAACTGGTAAAGGAAAAGTATTACGTAACGGGGAGAAATGGTAGGCTACAGCTCAGCGGATCCAATGGAAACGCCGCATTTGTAAATAGTTTGCGAAACATTGAAAACAAATACGATAAATTTGGAAACTATGTGCAGATACGACGAAAGGTCACAAATGTACTACTACTACTACTAACTACTGACAATGCGCATATGAAAAATATGATATTTAAACGCAGGAAATGATACATAATAAATTATTTAAATAAAACGAAATTAAAGCCGATGCTTTTATTTTTTGGTGATGACAAATTTTTCGATAAAAACAAACACCAACAATAACAGTAGGGGAAATGTGGGTAACCCCGTCAGGGTCGGTAAGCCCGTCACTCCAACGGTTTTACTAGAAAACAATTTTGTAGTATGTTTTTGACTATACCTATTATTAGTATTTATCATTTTTACCACTTCGAGACACATCATACCCACTGTGAACTGTCAAACACGAAGAAAATAAACAAAACTAACGCAAGCGTCGTCACAGCGATACCGGATGTAGTTTTTCGATGGATTTTAACGTCTTGACGAATAATTAAGTACAGAAATTCAATTTCATAGATTGCGTACTTTCATTTACACTGTATGAGATTCATTGAAAGGTTAGTTTAATCAATTATAGAAGATTTACAGTGTTATTAAGAAAAAAGGTGTCTTTCGGGTAAGCCTCTCATCGATACAGGTAACACCGTCATGCTCTTTCGATCAGCGGATGTTTGAGAAACTACCTAACCATTTTTATCAGATGCCACGAAACTACAAACGGAAGACCAACCGCGGAAATTGGACCGATCAGCAGCTGATCTAGGCAAACCACTGCGTCGGATCGCGGGATTTCTGCGAATCGTGCTGCTAAGACATTTGGAATTCCGAGAACTACGTTGGCAGACCATGTTACGGGAAAGGTGGTGAAGTCGAAACTGGGATCACGAGAAACGTTTATACGGCATTGTAAAGAACGATGTCCGTAAGCTGGCTTTCGAGCTGGCTGAAAAAAATAAGATTGCCCATCCGTTCAACAAAATGAAGAAAATGGCAGGGTGCGAATTTATGGCCGGATTTTAGAAGCGCAATCCGAAACTTTCATTCCGCAAGCCGGAGCCCACGTCAGCTGCTAGAGCCAGGGGATTTAACAAAGTTTCAGTTAATGCCTTCTTCGACATGTATGAAGCTGCCCTTGGAAAGAAGAACATTCGTCTGGGACGCATCTATAATGTCGACGAAACAGCGATTTCCACGTCTAGTTTTTTGCTTGATTGGAGCTTATATACATATATCGGAGCTTTATGTTCATGTTTTCAGGTGCCTCCTAATAAGAAGAAAATAGCTGTGTCGTGACCTGATCGAGGTTTCCAGCCTCGATCAACCGTCTCAACATTAAGCACTCACAACTTTGCTCTACAAAATTCGTCAGATGACTGAACTGAATCGTTTATGCACATTCACCTACTACGATTTTTCTTTGTCCACGCTTCTATGTAAATACCCTTCTTACGAGTTATATGCATGTTCATGAAAAAGTACTCAAAATAAAGTATACATAATGATTCTAATTGATTAACAAACATTCAAACACTATAACTACTAATATTATTTTCGAAATTGTCATGCAACTACTTTATCTACCACAAGCTGCACTCAAGGGTAAGAAGCAGGTAGGCATTATTTCGTCTGCGGAACGAGGAGAGACTACTACTGTTGTCACGAGTATGTCAGCGAGTGGCCATTATCTTCCGCCATTCGTTATCTTCCCGCGTACACGAATGCATGATAGTCTCAAACACGGGGCACCATTGGAAACAAATTTCGTATAATAATCCTTCAGGATACATGACCGCTGAGATGTTCGATACATTTTTTGATCATTTTCTTGAACATGCGTATGCTTCAGAATCTTATCCAATGCAGCTTTTGGTGGATGGCTCGAAAGTGTAACGTGACCATACTTTCGCTTCCACCGCATTGGGTTCATGGCGCCGTTCAAAGCAAAATATTCCAATGCCGCCGAAGCATACCTAAGATCCAACCCAGGACACGTTACCGGTCAGACAATATGATGCAGCTAATGAGATCTGCTTTTGTAAAAGCTGCCACGATGTCAACTGCAGTTAACGGTTTCAAAAAATGTGGATTATGGCCGTGTGACCGAATCGTTTTCGACGAAAACTCATTGCACCATCGTTGGTCACGGACCAGGAATTGGAAAATACTGGAAAGGACGCGGCTCCTCGGGAAAAGGATGCAGATACATTTACGACAGCTGGAGTGGCCAACGGTAGCATGAATCTGGAGAGTCGTCTTTCACGGTTCCACCAGATGACGTGTTTCCTTTACCACATATGACAACAGCGCGTGCCACAAAAAGAAAACGACGAGCAGAGAAGGCTGAGGAAAAGGACCACAGAAGCGACAAAAGCGGCAGAAGCTTACTAACGATTTGGAGGATTCATGATGTGACCGATGCGGAGACTGTTTCTCTGATTCTTCGAATAGAGAAGAGTGGTTAATTTGTATCTCATGCAAAAACTGGATCCATATGCTGTGCTATGATAATTCTGATTTGATTTGCATTTTCTGTTCTGAATAAATTATTTGTTTTGCATTGAATTCGTTAAACTAATTATACTCGTTTTTTAAGTAATTGAGCTTACAGTCGCTTATTAAAGAAATAAAAAGCAACAAGAGAAAAAATAAACAATAATCTCCTTTTTGAAAATTTCCTGATGATGATAAATGACTTCTGGCAGTATTGGACTTGTCGCACATGTTTTAAACCTGGAGATTTTAAAGTCTTCGGAGTTTGCTCCATATAAAGGGCTGTCCATATACTACGTGGACATGATTAGAGGGCTCAAGAATCAGAAAAAAAAAAAGATTTCAAACAAAGTTATGACACAGGGGTATGTATGAATCTGAATCACTCTAAAATATTTCCCTGTGGTATATGAATGACCCCTTATGAATTGGTCAATGAAGATGATTAATAAATCATCACAAAAGATCAAAAATATCTACATGTCCAAAATTAAATTTCATTAGCTGAAATCTTCAAAAGTATTTTAATAAAAATGTATGCCGGTCTTACCCCATTGGGTTACGGTCTCACCCGCACTGATTGAAAAATTTCAATATTTACCACGTTTGTTTCACGTATGTTGTCTGACCGAAAACACATAGTATGACACTTCCAACGGACAAATTGTATAAAATAATACTCAACCAAAGAATATGCGAGGGGTACATGTCATTTGGAGTATTACAATATTTTTTTTTAAATCGCAATGCCTAAGGTAACGGGGTTACCCCTGCCTCCCCTATCGTAGCAAATTGGTTGCTTCATGTGAACTGTATCCTATTTTGTCAGCAACGTTCAGTAACTGTCATCTTCAAAACAATAACTGTTGCTGACTGACAACTGTTGTCAGTCAGCAACAGTTATTGTTTTGAAGATGACTTGTCAAGCTACTGTCAGACTACTATCAAAGTCTGTCCCGTACACCTGCGTAAAACCTTGTGTCGTCCTCGTCCTTCGTTTGAAAATCCTTTGTCACTAAAACATCCAGTCCACGACTTTCCGGTTGGTAGGCTAACTAGTCAAACTCCAGGTACTCCAGGTACGATTGTCTGCGTGTGAATTTATGCTATACACAGATTCGCCACAGATTTCGATAGCGGTTCTGTATGTTCTCGGCTCCGGAATCGATTTTCGTACCAAACCCGTCGTTCCACGGATTACAGGGGCATCATCCCTTTCGTGCTACTGATTGATCTTTGTAGTGTTGCAATTCCATCATCATTAACTTCTTCTATTTTGCAGAGTGAATCATACACGCTGAAATCTTAATTCTCCGGCGTGATTTCGTTCTCAAACGTGCTTCGGTCATCACTTTCATCATCAGATGCTTCAGCTTTATCCAAATATTTTCTAAGGGATGCATTTGTATGGCCAAAAAGACCAATATTACGGGTACAAGCATTTGAGGGCAATGTGGTTTTGACGAAAACTCTTTTGTAGCAAGTAAAGATCAAAGTGGGGTAGGCAGGTAAGTAAGGGACGAGGATGTTAACGAACTGAATTCGATTATTTTTGATTACATAAGGATAAATTGGAAACATTTGATTGGAGAATGGATACGATCAAACACAGTGGGCAGCTTTGAGGAGGGAGTAATTATGTTTGACTGTTATATTCAAGCCATACAAAAGGGCGAACGGGTCTACGGGACAGGAATAGTTACTACGCGTAGTAGCGGAGATTCTCGAGTGCAAGGTAAAAGAATATTTGGAAAAAAAAGGAGGTAAACATATATAAAGCGAGATATTTGGGACAGAGGAAACTAAAATACTAGAGATTATGGTCAATAAAACTGAGAAGGTAGAAATGTGCTTCAGGTGGACGACAGAACCCTAAAATCGATTAAAGGTTGTACGGAATCAAATTGCACCACTTTTATATTGAAATTTTGGGTGGAATTAAGTCAGTGTGTATTTTTTCACGCTGTGTAGCAGATGTGCACTCGTTGTGAACTTAGAGTCGGAAGAACAACAGCGGCGCAACGAAATTTTGCGCACGTATCTCGTAAATCCGGGTTTTTCTCATCGTGCCATCAGCAGGAAGCTAGGAATGGTACATTTTACGGTGTCTCGTCTTCTAAATCGGTACCACGAACGTTTGACCATCGATCGGAAAGAAACAAGTGGCAAAAATGGATCTCCATATAGTGTTAAGGTTCACAAGCAGGTAGTTCAAGCTTTCAAGAGGAATCCCAACAGTTCAGTTCGAGATGTGGCGAAGAAACTGAATCCAACCAAAACTTTCATGCAAGTTGAGAATAAATGTGAAGGACTACACACGTACAAAGTCCTTAAGGCGAACACACGTGCACGGAAGCTCTACACCCAGATGTTGACAAAACCACATTGCCTCGTTATGAATGATGATACCTATGTAAAAGCAGACTTCCGGCAGCTTACGGGGCTCCAGTTTTTCACTGCTCATCTGCTAAATTCGATGTCTCTGAGGACGTTAGAAAGCAGAAGATGTCAAAGTTTCCCAAAAAAATATTTGATTTGACAAGCAATTTGCTCGTGTGGAAAGCAGAGCACGTCATTCGTGACAATTGGAAGGGTCAATGGGCAGATGTACCTAAAGGAATGCCTCCAAGGGCATCTACTTCCTCTTCTGACATGGTCCTACGATTTTCTGGCCGGATTTAGCCTCGTGCCATTACTCGAAAGAGGTTTTAGAGTGGTACAAGGCTAAGGCGGTCAATTTCGTGCTGAGGCACTTCAACCCCCCGAACGCACCAGAAAAGCGGCCAATTGAAAAGTACTGGGCAATCATGAAGCAGGCACTTCGGACCAGCATCCTAAGGAAGTGAAATCGGAGGAAGATATGAAGAAAAAATGGATTGCCACGCAAAAAAAAAAGATGCTCCAAATGTTGTACAGGACCTTGTGAGTAGTGTAAAAAAGAAGGTTCGTGCATTGGATATGGAATTGAAATTGATTAAAACAAACATGGAAAAATATTCATAACATGTTTAATTTTACTCCCTGAAAGTTTGAAGATGAATGGTTAAACGGGCGAATTTTGCCGAATACTTGTGTGTGTCGCAATTTGATTCCGTACACCCTTTAGATCAGACGTGCTACAAAATATTGCCAGTGGCTAAGTTTGTTTGCCGGAAAAAGAGTGAGCCTTTTGATTGGCGAGGTGAGACCCGCCATTGCACGCTACGATTTTGGCATCTGTAAGGTGTCCATTTCTAATAATTAAGGCCCGCTATTGTTCCTATGGCTTCGGGCCATAATCATCAAGGAGGACAACGCTCTCGGGCAGTGAGCCCTAATCGTCAAGGAGGAATACCCTTCTCGGGTCTACAAAGGGCGGCATTGATGTCGTCGACCGACTTCGTTTGAAGGAAGGACAGCCTCGGACTTCCGCTTGAGGAAATATACCACGGTGTATCGACTGAAGTTATCGATCATCGTGAAAAAACGTCTTGATCCACCTGAATCACCCGATCAGCCTAGTTTATCGCGCGGCACAAAAAAGCCATCTGCGAACATTCCATCGGTTGCAACTGTTCCCCCAGAACCAGAAAAATGTTGGATATTTCTGTCTCGGATTGCAGTCAGTGCTACGGAGGATGATATTCTCACTTTAGCCACTGATCGTATACCTTGCGACGAACCGATCGAGGTTAGAAAGTTAGTGAAGAAGGACGCTGATGTAACGGCTATGCGATTCATTTCGTTTAAAATTGGGGTCGACGAAAAGTACCGTGAGGTGGCTCTCAGTGCCGACACATGGCCAGACGGGATCTTTTTTCGGGAATTTTTCAACTACCAAGACAAAAAAACCGGACAGGGGTTTCTAAAAACACCTCGTTTGATTTAAACCACCGTCGTCATCCTACGTTGGATACCATAACTATCACGAAACCGGGATGCACACTGCAAGGCATTACGGGAGCCCTCAACCGCTCCGACCCAGTCGTGCCAATCGAAGTTAATCATCTATCTAGCATCAGTTCCTGCCATCCCAGCCATCCCGGTCCTGTGGTCGGAGTTAGGGGGAGGGTCTCCCAACCTGAACTTCCAGGCAAGTATGTGTGTTATCCAAGGTATTCTGCTCCTGATGCTTTCCCGATTTCCAGTGCCGCTTGCTGATGCTTGCAGTAACTCGCCGCTATTATGCTCAACCAGCCCGCTACATACCCATCACCTAACATGTTTTGCTCATCATCAACATACATCGACCGCCACTTCAACCGGTCTGGGACGCACGTCACAAAGCAATATGGAGGCCCTGGACCCTCCTAGCCCAGCTGTGCCCACTACCGGTATCAGTGACGCTGTATTTGCCCGTTCCAGCCGTCAAAGTCGTCCCGGCCCTGGGTCTAGTAACGGGGACAGGGCTCTCCAAGTTGCCATCCAAGGCAAGTATCCTTCTTCTAATGATGTCGCACGGCCTGATGCTGTTTCCATTTCTAGATCGATACCGGCCGATTCCGTTGCCTCCTTATCTAAAGCTCTTCTGTACTATCAGAACGTAGGAGGCATTAACAGTTCGCTCGCCGAGTACCAGTTGGCATGCAGCGACGCATGCTACGATATCTACGCCTTCACAGAAACATGGCTAAACAGTAACACATTATCGAAGCAACTGTTCGACGACACGTACGATGTGTACCGACTAGATCGATCGCCGCTCAACAGCAACAAGAAATCTGGTGGTGGAGTCCTTCTTGCCGTGCGCTCAACGTTCAAATCTCGCCTCCTGAAGCCTCCCGAAAACTCAACGGTTGAACATCTCTGGGTGGCAATATCCACCAAAACCGGAACATTGTTTATGTTCGTGGTGTATATCCCACCTGATCGTGTCAACGACAGCAGCCTCATCGATAAGCACACTCTTTCTTTGGATTGGATCGTGTCACAAATGGGACCCAGCGACAACATCGTCGTTGTGGGAGATTTCAACCTCAGCACGATTTCATGGCATGTCGATACCAACGGCTTCCACTATCCAGATACTTCATGTTCGTCATTCAGACCAGCATCTCTCTCCTTGCTTGATGCTTATTCTACCGCGAGACTTCGGCAAGTTAACGGCATTCCGAACAACAACAATCGTTTGCTGGATCTATGCTTCATTACCGAAGAACTGGGTCAAAGATGTTCTGTCATTCAAGCTCCGACACCGCTTGTCAAAAGCTGCAGAAACCATTCCCCTCTGCTACTGACGCTGGAGTTAATTCCTGAGTACAGCTTCCATGACAACTTCGAAAATGTTTATTATGACTTCAACCATGCTGACTACGAGGGAATGAACAACTTTCTCGCCGACGTGGACTGGAACACGACTCTTGCAAACGGGGATGCAAATTTTGCTGCTTCGACTATGTGCTGTATTCTGCTTTACACCGTCGATCAATTCGTGCCTAAGAAAATCAACCGTAAGCCTCCCAAACCTGCCTGGTCTAATTCTGACCTCAAACACTTGAAACGAGTTAAAAGGGCTGCTTTGAGGAAACACAGCAGATATCGCACCGATTCTACGAGGGCAAACTACGCTCGTGCCAACGACGATTACAAAAACCTCAATAACAGCGTGTACAACGCCCATCAGTTTCAATTGCAGAGTCGTCTCAAAACGAACCCGAAAAGCTTCTGGCGGTTTGTGAACGAACAACGGAAAGAAACCGGCCTACCCTCTACTATGACTGATGGCACTATTGAAGCTGACACTATCGTGGATATCGCCAGCTTGTTCCGTACGCAGTTCAGCAGTGTCTTCTGCGACGAAATTCTGGACACCGAGAGCCTCGAAGCGGCTACTAGCAATGTTCCCCGCATGCCTGTATTTGGCTCTGCTTTCACTATTCATAGTGACATGGTGATTTCAGCCGGGAAGCAGATGAAAACTTCAACTGTATGCGGTCCTGACGGTATTCCTTCAATTGTCCTGAAGCGTTGCCTAAACACGCTTGCTGCGCCCCTGGCTACCGTGTTCAATTTGTCTGTAACGTCCGGCGAGTTTCCTGAATGCTGGAAAGAGTCATTTGTATTCCCAATACACAAGAATGGATGCAAAAGGTCCGTCGCCAACTATCGTGGGATTGCTATTTGGACAAGCTATTTGAACTAATTGTTCTCCAAAGGCTGGTCAATGACTATTCACAGACTATTTCTCCAGACCAACACGGTTTTGTGCCCAAGCGCTCGACGGCGACCAATCTAACCGTATTTACCACGTTCATCATGCGCGAAATGGAACACGGTCATCAAGTAGACGCCATTTACACAGATCTCTCTGCGGCCTTCGATAAAATGAACCATCAGATTGCCATTTCTAAATACGGCAACATGGGGGTACACGATCAACTGTTGAACTGGCTCCGTTCATACCTGATTGGTAGAACTATGTCCGTGAAGATTGCCGATTACGCCTCATCTAGCTTTCCGGTAACATCCGGCGTTCCTCAAGGTAACCTTGGCGCATTCCTTTTCCTGCTATATATGAACGACGTGAACTTGGTCCTCAAATGCTTGAAATTATCCTACGCGGATGACCTGAAGCTGTACTACGTTATAAAATGTCCGGAAGACGCACACTTTCTTCAGCAGGAACTGCAAGTGTTCGATAACTGGTGCCGAATCAACAGAATGTCCTTAAATGTATCCAAATGCTCAACTATCTCCTTCGGCCGAAAACGTGCGATGTATCTCCACGACTACATCCTTCGAGGTACGCGCTTGAAACGAGAAACAACCGTTACAGCCGTGTAGCCAGATCTTCTAAGGGCATCTTCAACGGTGGTTCAAATCGGGGTTTGGATTTACTTGTTTAGACCAAACGCAAAAACATCGCTGGTGTTTGTAAATTTTGTTTTATAGCAGATCTATTTTGCATCATTTCAGAACTTATATAAGCTTCTATGTTTCTTACTGAACGCGCTCTTTAAAATTTTAATTTAATTTCGCTTCCCAGAAGTTGTTTTAATTTCTAGCAGGTGCATATTCTGTGATAAAA
This sequence comes from Aedes japonicus, assembly GCA_034211315.2. Classification (NCBI taxonomy): domain Eukaryota; kingdom Metazoa; phylum Arthropoda; class Insecta; order Diptera; family Culicidae; genus Aedes; species Aedes japonicus. The sequence continues at coordinate 14,867 of JASCZW010011429.1, forward strand.
ATCAGAATATGAAACATATTTAAATAACTTACGAGGAATTGAAAAAACAATCTTGGAAGCCGTGGAATTTCTGTGGAATAGTTAGCATTACCGAGATGTTGTTAAACCGTACAAAAACTTTTCATGATCTCCAAGATTGTGAATAGGTGGAAATTCTATGAAATTGATTAAAAAGTAGTTGGTTTCTTCATTCTCGTTTTGGTTGGGTTTGAAAAATTATCGAGTAGTAAGAAGTTTTTCTTAAAACTTAAATACCCTGAACTTTTGGGATGTTTTCGGAACGATTGGAAAGTTTCTCGATCACCTGGAAAGATCCTTGAAGTTCTAGGAAGCTCTCCAAACTTAAGGAAACATCTTTTGAATGTTTCCTAAACTTTTCGAATGCTCAAAAAATCCAGTTTCCTGTTTATCTGGGACATTTTCTGAAATTCTGGAAAGTTCCCCGATCTTGGGGGAAGTTTTCTGAATTTTTTGGAAGATCGCAGGACTACTGAGAAATTTCCTGAATTGCTGAACTATGAACTTCTGAAAAAATACCCAAAATAATTTGATAAGTTTTCTAAACTTCTGGAAGCCCCCTGAATTTCTGGATAGTTACCTGAACTTCTGTGAAGAACCCTGCACTTTTGGAAACTTCCCTCAACTCGTGGTAAGCTCCTTGAATTGTGGACAATTCCCTGAATTTCTAGGAAACAATCTGAATTTCAGGAAAGTCGTCTGAATTTCTAGGAAGAACCCTTAATTTCTGGAGAATTCCCTGATTTTATGGTATGTTCTTTTGACATCAGGGAGAGTAGCTAAACCTCGGGAAAGTCTAAGTCAAATCTAAAAACTACACCCTGCGTTTCTAAGTACACTGAATTTACAAGATTTATTTCGAACTTTTAGGAGATAATTTTTGTCTATCAGTTTCTTAACCTTTTCCGATATTGTGGGCGTAAATACTGCGGGTAAATAGTCTTAAGGACAGATTTGCAAAAAATCTTCAGGGTCACCAACCCCCAAGTTTTTGTCGAGAGAACTAGCTGAGGACATACGCCAACATCCGTTAAGCTGTAGTGCACCTATGTAACACTAAGTCCAACATATCCAGCTGCATCGCAACAGCTGGAAAAAGTCATCAGTTGACTGTAGTTGTCGCATAATGTCTAGGATTATATCCCTTGGCATGTTGAAATGTCCCAGAAAGTGCTTCTTGTCATAGCTTGGCGTGGCTCTATCTATCACTATCAGCTCTATTTAATATCGTTTAAATGAGATGTATACATTCACACACTCATCATCACTCAAACCAATCCATGGTAAAAGTTTGCGAAAATACCTCGGTCTCTGAAAAAACCAAACTTCTCATCTCTGGATATTGTGAGATTGACAAGATGATAGGTGTTGGTGGGTTTAACAAAAAATACTACACCCGTGCGGGAAACGCAAATTTGGTCTGTTTTAGCTGGTTCTTTTTAAGTTTGCTAATGCAAATCAACTATAAAGATGTTAAAATAGACCACCGCTGAAAATGCTCTAAGCGGTACGTTTTGAACAGGCTGAACAATGAGATCGGTGGACCGAGTAAATGACAAAAACGCTACTCAAATCATTTGAAAAAGGTGAGTATGGTTGCTTCCATATGACAAAAATTCCCTATGACTTTTGAAATTCCCGCCTTTTTCCCGTATATTTCCCGATGATTTTGGATTCCCGCATTTTTCCCGATTTTCCCGAGTCTGTGGCCACGCTGAACATATCATGGCCTTCTTGTTCATCAAGATGTTCAAACAAAACTCGTCATCAATGTCAACCGCACGTCTCCATAACAAAGCAAGAAGCATCATGGTCTTAGATTTCAATCAAATAATATTTATTATCGACGGTTATCCTTATAACTATCATATAGTTTTGCTTATTTCTCAAGTACTGAGTTTACTTTGTTGCGGTTTCGTCAAATTCACCGTTTTGTTTCTGTTTCTCCTTTTTATCAGAGAAAAATACATTATTCGTCTGGTTGTACATGCTTAATTAGTGAAATTTTATGTTATTCAAAGAGCAAAATGATACATCTATGTTTGATAACAATTATAGTCATTATCGATACAACCCCTGATCAGGTAGGTAAAGTGGCATTAATGCACCCAGTTGCTCATAAGCGTGCAGACCGGATTAGTTCGATATAATTTCCACATAATATACTGAATTATCATTTGCTGCTACGTAATCGAAAGTGCCGGCAACATTTCACGTGGCACATTTTCTATGTTTAAATATAAATAAATCTAAATCCAGGTTCAATCTTCTTCCGCCATCTGAAAATCTACGTTGCGATTCGAAAGTGAGAAAGGGAAATTAACTAACGGGAATTGAAGTTTAGAACTTAATCCTAAGAAGCGAAAAATGTGGTTTAATCAGGTCCACGTGGATCCTGAGGAAAAGTAGCTCGACAAACAGACGAACAGGACATAGACTGTGCCTATGTCGGTTCTTCGTTACGAGAGAGGCCTCACATCTGTGGCAACTGATCGATCGGGGTAGTATACTTGAAGTCTTCCGGAAACAGTTCTGCCGCGTGAGGGTACATCAACCGGTAGGATTGCCGGATGGTCACGTCGGCCACACCGGCAATGTCACCGATCTCTTTGTGGGTCTTCTTCTGATCGGAGGCCTGTGAAGCCATGTAGATAGCTGCCGCGGCCACCGAAATAGGTGACCGCCCAGGTACGATATCCATCTCAACCGCTTTCCGGGCGATATGCGTTGCAGCTCGCTGTACCGTGTTGGGCAGGTCTGGAAGAGATAAAAGAACGATAAGTGAGTTTCGTCAGTACAGGATTTCACCCAAGGTTTGCACATACCAAGATTAGCGCAGAAACGGGACATGAAGTCAGCGGTTGTGATGAGATCGACGGATGTGGCCAGTGCCTTCAAGGTCAGTTTGAAACACCGACCGATCTCCTTTTTGCTGATCTTACTGACGGCACAGATTTCTTTGAAGGTACGTGGCACTCCCTCCTGTCGGCAGGCAATGTACAGACAGGCAGACGCTTTGGCATCATTTGAACGACCCTTTAGATTTTTGCCATCGTGAACCTGTTTGAAGAGGTTATTTGCCCGATCCACGATTGTTTTCGGCAAATTAATTCGATCGGCCATGGTACTTATTTCCTTGAAGGCTGCAATCAGTGCACGATCTGAACTACTCATCGTACGCCGATTCTGATATTTGGCGGCTGAAAATTGTCACAATAGAAATTAGGTCAACACCATCACAATCAAACAGTGCAACTTACTTCCAAAGGCATCGAATGAGGCTGGACCTGTTCCGGGTCCGATCATTGTGGATAAATCTCCTCCGCTAAGCAGTGGATTTTCCGGTCCACCAACACGGGACGGGTCCACTCCGGCCTTTTCATTACTGAATGTTCTCCATTCGGAACCGACGTCGATTACCCTGTCGCCGACTACCAAGCCACATTCGGAACAGATCATGTCCCCGGCCCGATAGTCCTCAATAAGCGGTGCATCCGGATGTGAATAACAGCATACTTTATTCAGATGAAGATCCCTGTAGACGCAAACATAGAAATTTATTTACAAACAGCCGCATCATTAATCTCATCCATGCCAAACAAAGTTCTCTACAGAGGCCTCTCTTGGCATCGACGACGAAAACAAAACGATTTTCATTCTCGTTCGTTCGTAACCAATCTGCGCGGCATATAAAAAGAGATTACTAGGTCGTGACATCACAAAACACCCGACGTCCGCTGTTCTCCCCTTTTCCAACCGCACAACACGACCTTCTGGTATTCCCGACTGTGCGCTTACCTTGAAGAGCTAGCCATCTTCGGTGCTTGAAATGGCGAAGTTAACTTTCGCCTTTGGTCCTAAATTCACTTTCTGTCTGGTCTTCACAGCCTTATCGAACGAATTCAGCAGGATAGAATGGTCCTGTCGGTTGTATAACGCAGCTACGAAACGATTTTCCTCCGGAGGCACTTATTTACAGTTTCACTTTAGGTGCTTTTTTTCCTTTCTTTTTCGCCTCTCTTTTGCAGTTCGTCGGCTGACTTCTGATGTCGTCGTAGCGTCAAACTGACTGTCAAAATTTAGCGATGCCCTGATTCAATTGATTTTTGCAGTGACGCCGATATGAGAGGGGTAATTTGGTGTCGGCTGACTTGAAAATAGTAAAGGTATATTTTATTTTCCGGTCTATGTACGCGGAAAATGAAGAAATTACTTTTGGGTCGTTTGAGTTCTTGAGATTATAGCTGGTGCTGGATAGTCCCTCAAAACATAACTCCCAACGAACAACCCCATAAATACTCTGTCAAAATAACATGGCGAATCAAAACAAAAGTAAACACTGAGAATAATTCCTTAATTGTACCGACAATTACATAATCGTTTAATGCACGCACACTATCGTGTCTATCGTCGTTTAAAACAATGTATGTTTTCGCACAGAAAACCTACAAGTTTTCTTTGAGGTTCGCAGTGGAGAACATTTTTTTGACAGCTGTTTGTTTTGTTTTCGTCCAAAACCCACTACCACATTTCCAGAGGGCACACTAACGCACCCAGACGTAATAAGCTTAATTCAGGGGTCACTCTGTCACGTTGTGTTTGTATTTAAAGGTGTCGGAAGGTGTTTCTGTGTTTTAACATATCTGTCACTGGTATAATCGAAAATTTATGCTTATTGCAATCATGAACGTTTTGACGCTTAATCCACGCACACGCTTGATCCACGCATATCCCAAGAATCAGATCAGTGCAAGCGAGAGGGAAACAAAATAGTGAATAAACAAACAATGAATTCGTGTAGGTGTTGCCAGAAACTTTATTATCTTTCATGTTGTGGTGAGTGTGTTTGAAGTGTGGCGGATTGTGTTTTTAGGGTGTTAACACATGGTGGCCGAGTGACTTACCCCTTGTCTACATAGCACAAAGACTCACCATAGACAGACGTTCGATTTCATCTCATTTATCTGTGTAAAAACGTGGTTTCCCTAATAATATCAAGCAGCAAAAACATAACAAATAGCGCCACAAATTTGTTGTCATTGGTATGGGAAAAGTGGGTTGCCAGTCAAACTGTAAATCTGACGTAAAGTTGACTAAGTTGCGCTACTGTAACAGATGATTCCAACGTATTTATATTTGAAACTTTACACAACACACTTGAAATGTTTTGTTCGAGCTTAAACGTGTGTCTGCAATTTAACAAAACAACTATAATAAAACTGCTTTGAAACCATTAAGTGATTTTTACACATGATTTATTGATCATTCAATAATCAAAAAATTATAATTCACTCTACACAGATTTTGTTGCTTTGGTTTGTGTTTAGATGAGCCATTTGAAAAACATATGCCGAAATTTAGGCATTTTTATTGAAATCTTTACCAATATAGTCTAAACTAGAGTCCCTAGAAAGAGTCACGACAAGAAGAACATGCAACACTTATTTCGATTAGTTCTCATTTTGCGTGCATGTATAATTCAGATGGGATGCTCGATAGGTAGCTCCGATAGGTAGATTTGGTTTCACTCTTTGCGTGACTCTATATTAGGGACTCTAGTCTAAACTATATTTCGAATGTAAAAACACTGACCAGACTGAGAGGTTATAACATGTTATAAGCCTATCATGAAGACGAATTTATTGTTGAAATTATTTAACAACCGTTATAACATGTTATAACGAACAATCAATATGAAACTAGAGATTTGAAATTGGTTCACTGTAGATGAACCCCTTGGTCCGATGCTTATCTTGCAATAAATTCTTGCGCTTTTCAATACTAGAATCTTTGTTTTTGCTTTGATTCGGTGTGTTATTTTGACGGAATGTTTGAGTTCATGTGAGTTACACTATTGGGGGCGAATTATTAAGCTTGGGACCGATGTGCTAGTACTTGCCTAGCAAAAAATTATATCCATTTTCTTCTAGACTACCTTCCCGCTGTTCAACTCCTTATAACTCTGTATTGATATATTATCACAATATATATTATTGTTATCTAGGTAATTGCTTAATTTCGTTCTCACCATATAATCTCTGCATTGCAATATATTCCAAATGTATGCCATATTGTCATTGAAAGGTATTTTACTGTCTGCGCTCAGTTTGAATTATAAACGATCTTTTTGGCATAGAGTAATTTCCTTTTTTATTCAGCGTATTGTAATTCGTCTTTTAACCATCTGATATATTGCTTAAACGTTACAGGAGATTGTTAATTTATAGTTGCCAACTATAAGGGTAAATGTCGAAACAGTAACGGGAACGGTCGTCAACAATAAGGGAAATGGTCCCAGAATGGTTTGTGATTATGCGGGAACATTTTTACTACGCTTTTTATACAACAGGCCATAGTTGTAAACATATAAAATTATATGTTTTTTTCTACATTAGGTCTACAGTTCTCTGGTTAAATCATTGTTATTTTACCTATATGAACAGTCAGTTTTTTACGCGTGACTATTTTCTATACATATCGATTGCATTACTCGGTTTATAAGTTCAATTGAGCCAAATTTAGATCATTAGAAGATCGTGGTGATAATCTGTTCAGCTTAGTCACACGTAAACAGTTGCTTCTTCCTTGACTGTGTAGGCAAGTTTCCAATTGCATCATTAATCTACTACTGCCATTTTGAATAACGGATTCTTCTGTTCGGTAGAATCAACAATCAATATGCAACTAGCGATTTAAAATTGGTTTGCTGATGTAGAACCCCTTGGTGCGAAGTACACCTTGAAGCCAGCACCTTGCTATACATATTTGCGCCTTTGTTTTGATTTGCTGTGTAATTTTGACAGAATATTTGAGAGTGTGTTCGTGTGAGTTCATTATTAGGGGCGCATTTTTAAGCTTGGGATCGAGCTTGGGACCAATGTGCTAGAAAAAAATCGCATTTGTTCGGAACCTACTGGTCTTAGAGTTAGTCTATGGTAGAACTGGAAACTTACATGGATTGATTTTGTGCGAGAAACCTACGGAAGAAACGATTTGTCAGTGTGGCCATAATGAAAAATCTTTGTCGAAATATAGCCCATCAAAACAAATCGATAAATCCCCAGCCACGACAGGCATGGCAGAGCAAATCAACAAACTCTTTCTCACTCGCTTCGTATCCCATAATGACGTGACGATGCGTGTTGAAGTTGAAAGTGTTGAATGTTAGAATGTTAGGTTGATGCATTCATCCTAACCATATGTTCATCGCATTGGTACGGAAATTTATGTGAGCTACTACAGCTAGCTACACAGGTAAAAATCCACACATATTTATGGCAAAAATCCATGTAAAATTCCACATAATATTCATTAGTTCACACTTAAACAGATCCCTCTGAGATACACATATGAAGATTATGTGCCAAATGAAAAGTATGTGTGGCCACACAGAGTGGTTATTTGTACACATAGAAAGTATGTGTGGTTACAAATAGATGTCATTTCTCGAGTGCTTTTTCAAATGGACGTAAGTAACATTTGGACGAAAATGAGAAAATCAGCATTGAAATTTTTTGAATTTATTTTTATTCCTACTTGAAAACCAGACATGTTCATCCCAATTAAATATCACTAAGTAACACATTGGTAAAAGATATTACATCCCTGTGCTTAAAAATGACACTAGGAGTGAAAATTCAAGTTTCATTTAGAAAAATGTTTCTTACAACGATCTGCAATAGAAAAAGATAATACGTCATTTTGATAAGTCAGTATGATAGATGGCATGTTACTTGCGTCAAAATGATACGTCATTCCGCGAATGACAATGTTGATACGTCGAAATGTTACGTCAAGTTGTAATATTTCACAAAGATACGTCGAAATTATCAAAATGGCGTATTAGTTTTTTTCTGCAACAAAACGGTGTAAACATATCTTTGCTAAAAATATCAATTTTTACTAAACTAAATAATATTTTAACCTTGTCGTATAAAGCCTTTCAATTGGGGCTTTCAGATGATATAACAATGATTCGCACGTTACTCTTCAACACAAGCGGCGTATGTACATTATTCCCAAAAAGTGTAAAAGTGATTTTACGCCGTTTTGTAAAAGGTAAGTCAAAACTTTCAGAAATAATCCATCAGAATGTCCATCAAATGTGGGCATATATACATGATTTTTTAATATCATGCCATGAACAACGCGTTTGTTTACATTTTGTAACTTACGTCCTTTTGCAAAAGTACTCGAGGTTTGTTCAACAAATTGCAAAAATTCAAGCGTGGGACACATCCCAAGTAACCACAAGCATTATATTATTGCACTTATCCAACCCAAAACCAACATCGGTAAAGCGGGATCGCATCAATTCAAAAGTTGTCAAGTAATGAAGCGTTAGATTAGCTTCAGAATGTAGTGAGGCATTACCAATGAAAAAATGCTACTTTAGCAATGTCTTATGACATTATAAAAGATATAGCATTAGTTCGATCTTAGTGGGGCCCTTTTCAGCTTTATTCCAACTTCAATGATGCACTAATCGTAATACATATGCCCTATATATGCATGCTATTACAGCCTCGTGGTTACTTGGGATAGATATTATCATTGCTTTTTTATCAGTGTTAATCCTTGATGATTGCCCCCCTGAACTATAGACACTCAAGTAATAGACCGGACAACGTGCCGCCATGTTGTATCCAAAACGAACATTTCCTCGCATTTCCCATACGATTTGACAGTTGTTTTGGATACATCAACTGTGCTAGACTCACGTTGTCCGGTCTATTACTATGAGTGTCTATACCCTGAACGTCTCTGTAAATATTGACTTGTTTCAGTTTCCTGTGTAGTTCATTCGTGGTCTATCAGCCAGCTGGGCAAGGGTTCATTTTCATTCCGTTCCTTGTTGTTTCAGTCTCTGTCAAAATCGGCGCACCGTAGTTTGTTAGTAAACATTAGGTCGGAAATAATTATTCCGCGCAACGATATCTTTAAAAACGTATTGAATCTTGTTGTAATAATTCCTTTTTTAGTCTAAAGTAGTGTAAAATGGTAAGCAAAATCGATAATTTTCCATTCATACAATTTATAGCTTCATAATCCTATGTTTTTAGCTACCGCTATCGCTTCTCAAAACGGCACAGAGTCATCCCATGGTGAGTACAATGTGGCGCACTCGGAAAACAATATTTTAAGAAATTCATGGCCACCTTCCTAATTCATCGTTATAAAACATTGATTGAGAATAGAAGAAAGTCGGCACTGCAGCCGCTGCCGATAAACTGCACTTTCTATGAACAGCATCTCATGGTGACTCGTCTGCTCGCTCGAAGGCTCTCTTCTAGTTAATCATGAGCCAATTATCTGTAAACAATGGTTTCTATCGATGGTCGATTACTCGCGAATTAAATCAGGATTTCGCTGACAAACTATTCATCTGGTCCAAGAATCACTGCGCCCATTTTTGTGTTGTTGAATTGCGATTTCAATCATCCATTCGCGAGAAATCGATTACTCTAGTTTACAAACTAATGTACGTCAAAATCTCAAAGCCGTCTAGATATGACTAGATATTATGCATATTAATGTATGTAGTTGAAAAATGTATGTATTAAGGTAAAGTTGATAAGAATACAAAAATGACCGACCCTCATGGCCGATTTGCATTAAAACTTCATGTTTTTGAAGGCCTCTGCCAAATTTTAATCGCATGTTCGTTGCATTCGCAAGAGAAATAGTAAACAACAACAATACCAGCATGACCATCGACATGATTGACCGCCCGGGTTGTTACTCCGTTATTGTCAGACCAGGTGTTATTACATATAGAACCATCAGATGATGTTTCGGAATAACTTACATTTTCAATGTGTAAAAACGAATGATCCCAAAATAAGGCAATGCTGGTGCCGGCCGAATGGAGGTCATATAAGGAAAGGATAGGAATATAGTGACGTGATACTCGCTTTCTTGGAAGCCAAGAACACCTCTGCACTTCCACGAGTAATCAATGGGGTTGGGTGGCAGCAGTGTTTGTTTCGGTAAACGATAAGCTGAATTCACGCGACTTCTAGTAAAATATTTAGATATTAGTACCTATTCCCGTTTTGAACCGATTTATACAAACAGTAAGGATGAAGTTGAAGCCACTCACAAAATGGGATAGTGGTTTACGGGTTAAAAGATATGCTTGGATCATATAAAAATATGATATCCATCACCAGCCCAGCCTTCACATCCGACTGGGAAGCAGCTTCGTTTTTTTTCTGTGTTCACTTGGTGTTTGCGAACCGGACAATAGATAACCGAAACAATAGACAATGCGCTATAATCAGCTGTCATACAAATGTAACGTTCAGCGATCCACGATGTAATTAAAAAAAAACAACACTGAAAGAAAAGTGTCCGAATTTTAACGTGGACAAGCTTTAATCAATGATAAAAGCGTCTGCAGTAGTTCATTTCGAATTCATTCCAGCAAATATTGCAAAATGTGATTTTTAAGTCAGTAATTTTGAAACTTCATATGATTTTGAATTTATATACATTCTCTTGTTTTATGCATGAAAATAGGTTCAAAATAACGCATGTATTTCATGTATAATTTTGTGTCACACGCCATCATTTTAAATCGTATTGTATATATTAATAAATGATGTCAAATATTTATTTATTCGCATCTATTTGAGCATTAGGGGCTTACGCTGTAGCATTCTCGATGGCAGCCATTACCTCAACATTTAGAATTGATATAACTCAGAATCTGTACTAGATATTGAAAATTAAATCACATCAGTTTGTATGCTTACTTGCTGTGGCCAATCTGATGGAGTTCGATTCAATGTTCATTCACTAAAAACCGAAATGTACTTATTTAAAATAGCAAGGTAGGTAAAAAAAACGAAGTATCTAAGTATGCTATATTTTGGGGTCCTCGCTAAATAGAACGTTTCTGTTTCCAAAACGTCGATCAGTGAACCACGGCCTTTTAATTGGTAACTATTAGTTCAGAATTTTGTCACCATTTGTCCTATTTTGTTCACCAGAATACTCTATATATTGGTATCCTGACTATATGTACAGAAAATTTATTCCATTCTGCATCAGCTTACTTCGCATTTTTTCTCTCTTTCCTTATGCTATAAATTTTACACCCTTTTTGATATTTCTGTTCCCGCCCACTGCATCAAGACTGTATTCGATGAAATTTGGACACACGCAATTGTTCGTAACTTTTTAGCGTGTGGTAAAAATTATTGAAATTTTAACTGAATGCATTTCATGTGCGCCAATAAATTTTTGGCACTCACTTCGAAAACCCAAACGCTTCTAATCGATGGATCGGAAAACAGCTAGGAATCGCACATTCAACAGTATCTCATGTGATCAAAACGTTCAAGGACCGTAAGACAACCAAGCGGAAAAATGGTAGTGGCAAAAAACGTGGCATATCAAATCCGGAGGAGGCCAGGATGGTATTGAATCAATTTAAACGTTATCCAAACATTTCGATCAGGGATGTTGCGAAAAAGGCGAAAGTTTCAGTTTGTTTTGTGCAGAAAACAATGAAACGTTCTGGATTACATGTGTTCAAGGTCCAGAAGGCACCGAACCGGAGCGATGAACAGAACTCGGTGGCCAAAACTCGTGCAAGAAAACTGTACAGGGAGTGGTTCACAAAACTGTTCTGCATTGTGATGGACGATGAGACCTACATTAAAGCCGACACCAAACAAATGCCAGGACAGGAACACTACGTCGCCACCTCTAAGTTGGCCGTTTTGGAGTGTGTACGGAAGAAGAAATTGTCGAAATTCGCCAGAAAATTCCTTGTCTGGCAAGTGATCTGCGGATGTGGCAAAATGAGTCAGCCCTTCATCACCTCTGGGACCGTCAACGGACAAATCTACAAGGACGAATGCCTCCAAAAACGACTTCTGCCCTTCTTGAGATCTCACGATGGCCCGACACTGTTTTGGCCGGATTTGGCATCTTGCCACTATTCCCGGCCCGTCTTAGACTGGTACAAAGATAATAATGTAGTTTTTGTACCAAAAGACGTCAACCCTCCAAACACTCCAATGAGTCAAGTTGCGTGAATGTTGTTTTTTTTGGAACTGTCGCGATCGCTCAACTGTAGGTTTACGGACCGCTGTTAATTGTTTGAATTTGTGGTGTACTGCTAATTGTATACGTTAGTTACCTGCGCGAAGAAAAGTTCATGGTGAAAAACTCTTAATAGTGCATATTTGGCGTTGTGAAATTGGTGAAAAATCCTTCTTTGTTTCGGTCATTTTGTGCCCACTGCGGTGTTATTGTTGTGTTGTTGTGATCAGAGGCACTGCTGAATTCAATTGCATCGTTCGACGCGCCATCTTCATTTTCGACACAGTATTCTCGCTACAGTTCAAAACCGGAAAAAATCACTCGTGCTCGTACCAATTTTTTCGATCCTCGGCCTGAAAATAGCTATTTTGTTTCGTTCTGCTACCGTACTTGCTAGACGTCAGTCGTGCTTGCCCGTGTGTGCCTGTGTGTGCTATTTATCTCCGAGAGCTATAGTTTCTTTGACACGCGGTAGTCTTGCTGGTTGATTTCAAGAGTAACGGTTGAAAAGGACCCACGCACAAAATGTCTCTCGTGTGCCACTCTTGTGCAGGTGACATCGGTGAAATTCAAATTGAATGTCAAGTATTTTGCAAGGCAATTTTCCATCCTCGTTGCTGTGGAGTGGCGTCAGATGTGATCGAATCAGTGATGAGAAATCATCAAGTGTTTTGGTTCTGTCCATCGTGTACAACATTAATGAAGGATATTCGCTTGCGTAATACCACTCGTGCTGCCTACGAGGCTGGTCAGGTACAAGCACTCAACTCCCATAGTGATGGCATGATGCAATTGAAGTCCGATGTAATGGAAGAATGTAAAGATCCGTACGAATTTCGCTAAGTTAGTCAACTCTAGCTCTTGCACTCCGAAATCATCCAAGCGCGTTGGCATCGACCCGAGATTTACTAGAAGCCGGAGGCTGTTCAGCACGGCTGTCAAGTCAGTCCCAAATAACTAACCACCTCTGTTACTTGGAACTGGTAGCACGCCATCTCCATCTATTGGTATTGCCACTGTCCCGTCAGCTCAACCAAAGTTCTGGTTATATCTGTCTCGGATTTCAAAAGAAGTCACAGCTGAACAGATTTGTGCACTGGCACAGAAACGCCTGTTATCCGACCAGTTATCCGACTAGTAGCGAAAGGTAAAGACGAAAGTACACTATCTTTCGTCTCCTTTAAAATTGGTATACGAATGGATCTGAAACCTAAAGCGTTAGCAACCTCGACAAAGCCGAAACGTGTTGTGTACCGGGAATTCTCGGACAATAGATCCAGCGAAAATTTTTGGCGACCACCATCTGCTGCCGCACCCAACGATCCGCTAAGCCTCGCAGTGGAAGAGGTCGTATCAATGGAATAGTCAATGATAAACTCATCGGAGCTCCCATCCCTCAACCTTCTTCAAACCAAATACACTCATCTTCAGTTTGGACACCGGGACGCAAACTTGCCGCAAACCTTAAGGAAGCCCATATTCCTCTCATGGCACTTGAAAAATTTTGGGCAATCATGAAGGCGAAACTCGTTAAAACTCCAAAACTGATAGAAAATGAACTTAAACTAAAGAAAGTGTGGTTAAAAGTAAGTAAGCAAGTCGGTCCTATCATTGCCCAAAATTTGATGAAAGGGGTCAAGGCAAAGGTGCGGGCATCTGGGTTGGGAGAAGAGGTTCAATAAACCAATGATGTCAAAACTCAACCATTTAGTAGTACTTTATTTCCAGAAAGTTTGAAAAGAATCGGGCTCAAGGAAAATATTTGGTGACCTATTTTGTGTGTCCAAATTTCATTGAATACAGTCTTTACTCGCTTTTTATACTAGCAACAGTATGAACATCACAGAAGAAGAAAAGTGAAGGAGATAAAAAGTATACCAACGCTGCATACTTGGATTTTGCAGTGAAGAAGGTTTCATTAAATTTTCATTGAAGAAGGTTTCCGTCTTCGGCAAAGGGGTACAATACACACTACCATAATGTCATTCAAATTTCTGTCTCCAGAGACCGACACATGCAAGCGTCCTTTAACTCATGAAAATGAGTTTAAATTGATGAGAAAATAAATTCAATCAAACACATCTTTCGTCGAATGTGCGTATGTGTCAATTTCAGGTGACTCAATTTTACACGAAAGTTTTCTTTACGTTCTCCGATGTTTTTACAAACATGAATTACGTCTCGTGTAAAATTCATAATTTCTAAGTGTGTGGAATAAAACTTACATTGTCACTTGGGAGGGATAGGAGTTACTGGGAAAGAGACTAAGGACTACAGTTAGGTTTATTTTATACACATTTAAATAAAATCATGTAAAAATCAATCTGCTTGATTACACATACAGCGAGCAGTTGAAGATTGTACTCGGAAAAAATGCAACATTTTCTTTTGTGTATCATTTTTTATTGCGTGGGTAAAAATTGGGTTGGAAAATTTTAGGTAAACTCAGTTTAGAGTGTATTGTTTACATGTTTGCAAAATTTCGTCACTATCTGTCGAGTGGTTATCGAGATGGCTTCCAAGCAAGAAGGTCTTCGACATAAAATATAGGCGAGAAACAGTTGGAAATCGACAATTCGACCGTCTCCCGTGTGGTGAAATCGTTCAAGGTGACCCAGATGACTCAGCGGCGAGCTGGCAGCAGAAGAAAAGCGAAGACGACCGACCCCGTAAACGCAAGGAAGGTGAAAGATTACTTCAACCGCAATCCGAACGATTCGATTCGGGACGTGGCCAAGAAAGGCAATGCTTCGGGCTGGTTCATCCAGCAGACAATGAAGCGGGCCGGACTTCATGTCTTCGTAGTAAGGAAGGCGCCAAACCGAACCGATAATCAGAATACGGTGGCCAATACCGCAGCCTCAATTCATCATAGTGGACGACGAGACGCACTTGAAAGTCAAGTAGATCCCCAGCCTGCAGTTTTTCGTTGGCAAGCCATCGCCTTAATGTTCCGGAGAAGTTCCGAAGAAGAAGGTCGACAAATTTGTCAAGAAGTACTTGGGTGCGACAAATTCAGCCGTACATAACGACCGGCACCATCGGTCAAATATATAGAGACAAATGTCTCCAGAAGCGCCTGCTGCCCTTCCTTCGGTCGCGCGTAGGTGATTCTATGTTTTGGCCGAATCTGACATCGTGCCTTTACGCGAAACCAGTGACGGAGTGGTACGAAGCCAACGATGTTGTTTTTGTGCTGAAGGAAACAAGTCCGCCAAACTCGCCAGACCTTTGCCCAATAGAAAAATTCTGGGCGATAATAGAGGGCAAGCTCTGGGGGAGGAGGGTGGTTTTCAAAAACGACAAGGATGTGAAGAAAGAGTGGATGAAAGTGTGTAAAAAGGATGGTGCAAGTATTGAACAGGATTTGAAAGGTAGCGTCAAGCCCAACTTTCTGCCTCTGAGAGAGGGTTGAATAAATCAACTTTGCAGAAACAGCTAATAGCGTATGTGTCCCTTAACTCAGCCTAATAAGCGACGATCGATTACAGTTTTCACTATAACTCATAAAGTATTTTAGTTTGAAGCAATATTTAGTTATTTATACACTTGCTTGGATACGTTTAATACGGCTTTTGGTAGTATGTATCATGAAAATCTATAAAACTCATTTTATAAAGTCAGAAACTTTCGAGGGATATGGATTTAATGTCGGTCTACAATCATCAAATTGGGTCTATTCATGGATGCAACTTTGTCCCATTCGATCGATTTTTTATTAAATGCAGTATTATCATAGACTAACTCTAAGACCAGTAGGTCCCATACAAAAACGATTTTTTCCTTGGCTCAGTCAGTACTAGCACATCGGTCCCAAGCTCGGTCCCAAGCTAAATAATGCGCTCCAAATAATGAACTCACACGAACACACTCTCAAATATTCTGTCAAAATAACATAGCAAATCAAAACAAAGGCGCAAATATGTACAGCAAGGTGCTGACTTCAAGGTGTATTTCGGAACAAGGGGTTCTACAACAGTGAACCAATTTCAAATAGCTAGTTGCATATTGATTGTTGGTATTATTTCGTTTTTTTTTCTTGATTTTATCATTTAAGACATTTCCAGTTGTATTCGTTTTACGCAACATAAAGTTTCACAAAACAAACTAAACTAATACTGTTTTGAAACACATCAAAGATTTTGATATATAATTTATTGGCCCTCCGATAATGAAAACATTTTAATTCACTCTACACAGGTTTTGTTCCCTCGGTTTGTGTTTAGATGAACCATTTGGAGAATATACAATCGAAACTCAAACATTTTCATTGAACATTTTATCAATTACAACACGTTTACTAAATTATACAGACAACAGGCCAGAGTTGGGAAAAAAAGAAAAGAAAAATATAATAGCTGAGAGTCTATGATGAAAAAAAATATGATTGATGTTTACATTTCATGTTTAGTATTCAAGATGGCGACGAAAGAAAAACAAGTGCGCAGCGAATTTTGTACGGGCGTACGGCAAATCCTGACTTGCCAATACGGGACCTTGCAAAAACATTGGATTTGCCTAAATCCACTGTTCACGATGTGCTCAAATCATTTCGGAACTTTTGACGATAGAGAAGAAACCGAGAAGTGACAAAAACATTGGACGCGCTGATCCTGTCATGGACCGAAAGGTGAAAAGGATATTAACGAAAAACCCAAATCTCTCCATTGGAACGGTGGCTCGTAAAATAGGGATGTCGCTTGGTTTTGTCCAACAATCAAAACAACGTTTGGGACTTAAGTCGTATAAAGTAAAAACAGTTCCAAATCGCAACGACAAACAGAACTTGGCAGCAAAATCACGGGCTTCACGTTTGTACCGCGAATATTTGACGAAGTTTTCATGCGTTGTTATGGACGATGAAACTTATGTCCTGGAGAATTTCAAGCAGCTTCCAGGGCTGGCTTTTTATTCTGCTATGGCCAGAAATGCTACAGCTGAGCATTTCAGAACGAAGAAGGCATCGAAATTTCCCAAAAAATACCTTGTGTAGCAAGTAATTTGCACGTGTGGCAAAAAGAGTAAATCTTTCGTCACTACAGGCACAATCAACAAGGAAATCTATCAGAAAGAGTGTCTGCAGAAGCGATTACTACCCTTTATTAGAAGTCACAAAGCAAAACCTTTGTTCTGGCCCGATTTGGCATCATGCCACTATGCTGTGAT
>JASCZW010011430.1:0-32097 GCA_034211315.2 Aedes japonicus
AGTTATTTACTAGAATTGGCTGATATTATCTTTTCATGGAATCCGTCCTCATTTGCTTGCCCGAATGAATAGTTGACATGACGTATCTTGTTGAATACTGCTGTTATTGTTGCTGTTGTTGTTGGTTGTGATGGTGATGGTGGTGCTAATTGCGGTGCTAATCGAGGTGGCGGTAAATTATTGCTGCAAGGAAACTGCGTTCTTAACTTATATTCGCAATCATGATCCCTTTTTTTAAACAGTTCTTTTATTAGTTAGGCTCAGGCGTGTGTAACACTTTACGGAGCCGTTATTCAAAATTGTTGTACACTAAATTTTACTTTTCGATATTAGTAAAAGTGGGATGCCAATTACTCGTGGCTAGCTCGAGTTTAATGGGTCACACTACCGTTTGGAAAGGGCTAAGTACACACCACATTTTTTACAGAAATCTGTAAAGTTTTACCGAATTCTCAACAGCCTAACGTTCGGTAAAATCGGATGATGTCGGTGAAATTTTACAAATATCCGTAAAAAATTTAGCGGATTTCGGTAAAATTTTACCGAAATCCATCAAATCGGATTACCGAACGTTAAGCTGTTGAGAATTCGGTAAAACTTTACAGCGTTCTGTAAAATAATCTAAGTGTGTAGGTAACTTATTTAAGCCATTATTTGCTGCTTTTGGTTCTACCAAATCCTCGGTCCCTGTTGTCACTTTCAGGAACTAAGCCGCAGATGGGTCACCACAGCTTGCTAGGCAGGTACAAGTAGCACGGAAACAAAAGGATAGTATAACTGGGACACAATGGTAGGGAATTTACTAGAGTGGAAAGAAGAGAGGTGATGACGTCACACTCTTAGATCAGACAAACAAAGGAATTCGTAAATCGCTTGCATGTAGGGAAGATCACGCATTCCCAAAACATCTCTTACCTCGCGGAAAAGTTGTCTACCTCGGGCCACTAGGGTATCCAAAAGTCGTGCATTTGAGGCATCATTATCCGGGCAATGCCAAACTGCGTGAGCGATGTCATCATAACCGGTTCCGCACCTACATAAATTGCCATCGACGAGGTTAATTCTATAGAGATGTGCGTCTAGTGAGTAGTGGTTGGACATAAGTCTTGAAATCACACGAATGAAACCACGACTTACATCCAGACCTTTGAACCACGATCTCGACGAAACATTTGGAATAATGGAATGTAACCACCGCCCAAGAGAATCACTTGTCCAATCTTTTGCCAACTTTGAAGAGAACTCTGACGTACTGATGGGAAAAATTCATCATGTGAAATTCTTCTTTCAAAAATCTCGCCTTCTTGTGCGCCTACCTTTGCTAGAGAGTCCGCCTTCTCAATGCCCTCAATCGTATTATCAGAACTAGCTGTCAAAGAATGCAGTGCTGCCAAAATGTTTGATCTGGCTTGTATAATGTCATCGAGAAATCCCATTTTTGGGGTGTATGATTTGTGATTCCATCGAGATGCTCCTAGATCTAAGCAGGATTCAGGACATCTGGTGGTCCATCTAGATCGTCCGCGGTCTCCTTACTCGACCACTTGCGGTACCTGCCGATTCTCGCGTCCTATGGTCCCACCTCCGATCGAGAAAACCAGGGCTAGGACCGGGGTTGGAACCACACCCCCTTGGTAGATATCTGTAGCAACGGATTCGTCTGCATCTGTGTCTCTATTCTCGAACAGTTTTTCGCATAACTTGACTCGCAAAAAATTAGACACACAAAAATGATCACCAAAAATTCATTTTAGATTGGATACTTCTCAAATGTTCAGGGATTAAATAACTATGTATTAGCTAAGTTTTGATATAATTTATTTATTAAACTTCCTCCCCCAAGCTGAATGCTCGTACATTTTTCTTAACATTGCTCATGAGATCTTGGGCGAGGCTTTGTCCATCTTCCTTTTACAATTTCTCCCAGTTTTTCTTCAAAGCTTCATCGGTTTTGAATGTTTTGCCGCTTTTCTTCAACTTCTTCTTCATTATTGTCCAAAACTTTTCGATCGGACGAAGTTTTGGTGTATTTGGCGGGTTCACCTCCTTCGGGACCTCATTAACGCCCTTCGCTTCGTACGAATCAATTACAGGCTTGGCGTAATGGCACAAGCGAGATCCGGCCAGAACAGCGTGGGACCACGGTGAGAGCGGAGAAAGGGCAGAAAGCACTTCTGCATGCATTCCTCTCGATAAATCTGCCCGTTTATGGTGCCGGCTGTAACGAACGGCTTGCTGTACCATCCGCACTTGTAGATCGCCTGCCACAATAGGTACTTCTTCGTGAATTTGTCCATCTTTCTCTTCCGGAAGTTTTTCGGAACCTCCATGCGTGACGTACCGACACAAAACTCGAGGCCGGGGATTTGTTTGGTGTCCGCCTTGATATATGTCTCGTCGTCCATGACGAGACAGCCTAGCTTAACCAGCCACTCACGGTACAGCTTCCGCGCACGCAATTTGGCCACCGTGTTTTGCTTGTCAGTCCGGTTTGGCGCCTTCCTGACCTTAAAAACACGTAGTCTAGCCGGCTTCGTGGTCTGCTGGACGAACCACTTCGACGAATTGACCTTTTTGGCCACGTCTCGGGTGGAAAGGTTCGGGTTATTTTTAAAGTACTGCCTTATCTTCCGCGCCTTCTCTGGGTATTCCGTTTTCGGTTTTCGGCCGCT
Organism: Aedes japonicus; assembly: GCA_034211315.2. NCBI lineage: Eukaryota > Metazoa > Arthropoda > Insecta > Diptera > Culicidae > Aedes > Aedes japonicus. Next base: position 2,673 of record JASCZW010011430.1, read on the forward strand.
TCCAGCACGCCGCTTCGTCTCCTGGAACATCTTCACAACGCGGGACACGGTGGATTCCAAGCATTTTACCGACCCATCTGTGCGACTGACCAGGATTTGCTGGCGTAGCTCTTCTTGTTTTGAACGCATCTTGAAAACTTCTTGACAGATCGCGATGATTGCACACATAAACAAAACACTCTTAACTAGTATTACTCAAAATTTCATTAATTTTTGTACGCACGATAAAAAGTTACACCCAAAACAAAGTGTCGCATCTTTACGTATCGGAATTTTATGAAACTTTATGCACCGCATCGCTGATATTCTACTGTCGGCAATTGTCGGCTTTATGTATGGTTTTAGTTTCTGCCTGAAATCGGTGTTTCAATGCTATATATTTTTTTGCCATAGAACTGGCACATTCTGGGTTTACCTTGAGGCTAACATATAAGTCCGCCAAATTTCACTTCAGCGCATATGGATTGTGTGGCCTTTCAAGAATGTCTTGTTTTCAGGAATCCAAAGAGGTCAGCCTTTGGTCTGCTGATGCATACTGATTTAGTTTTTCTTTGCACAGTACAAAAAACATGATTGTTATTGGAAAACAAAGAAAATGAACACTAACACTCTACTTGTTCCCTTATAAAACAAAAAATATTATAACGTTAATGCCTGGTAAATGCGCGCAAATTTCTTGAAATTCACTCCAATCGAGTCGCAGCTAAAAATGGCCTATTTGTCACAAGATAAGCTTTTTCTAATGAAATTTGAATGAAATTCAAACGAATCAAGTATCTTAGTTTAAATTTTCTTCGTTTTCCAATCAAGATATCTTGTTGTTGAATTATTTACATTTTAGGTGTGGGGACAACCTCGGTGTAGTAGTTTGTATCCATAACTATTACGTCAAACTCACAACTTCAAATTTCACCCCCGGGATGTTGCAAAAATATCCAACACAGGTGTCTGAGTGATTCTGGCTGGAGATGAACCTGCCCGAGACTGATAAGTTAGATAATTATGAAATAATGAATGAATGTCATTTCTAGTGGCTCCTATTTGCTTTCGCAATTTCAATATATGAACATAAAATAGGACAATCAAAATCATTCGCTTATCATCCGACCATCCAACATATTTCGGCCCTCACTAGTGGATTTACACTTGACTTTCTTCGTAAAAAAAAACTTCCCCTTTTTCACTTTCTTTAGGGGATCATTTGGTTTAACAATTTAGTAACGCAATTAGTTAACAGTTGAAGTTATTTCAAAGCATTTTTTTCTCTTTTTTCTTTTGCTTTAGGTTCCCGTTTTGTATTTCCCAACGATCTTGAACCGAGAATCGATAAAACAGAATGTACTCCGGAGCTTCCAGTCTGTAGCAACGTATACGACTATCCACATGATCTCATAAACGACATCGTAGGGCGACAGAAGGATCGTTATGCCGAAGTCTTTGGAAACGACGTTGTGGTGGAGAGTGGCGATAAACTTGTTCAACGGTTTGACAACGTGGACGAGGACGGCAATGCTTTCGAGTACATTTGTGACAGCGAAGAAAAGCTTATTCACCCAAAAAGTGGATTCACCACGGATAAAAGGTCCGTGATGATCATAAACACCAAGGAGTATATGCAAGGTGTGCGAATAGAGACGTGTCGGTAGGTTGATAAGTATAGTTGATTTCATAATTAGTCTTATAAATTGTATCTTTTAACTCTTAACAGATCTCGAGGCCAACCATGTGAAAAACTCAGCCCCCTTTTCGCGAGAACGGAATGCAAGCAGGTTTACCATTACCGTACTCTGTTAGCAATCGATCCAAAGACCAATCAGCCGTACAAGGAAAAGTTCAAATTACCATCGTGCTGTAAATGTGTGATTGTACCACTGGATGGTTCAGCATACAGGAAAAAAAGGGAAACGAAAGGATTGTGACGCAATGGTAGCGAAACGCTACTCAGTTGATGTCCATCTGTTTCAAGTCGTGCTTCATATGCAATGTCTTATAAATCTCTTAAGACGGTAATTTCTACTCAGGATGTGATAAGTCATCTTTCCACTATTAACTTCATGTGAATGTTACTTTTATGCTATGTTAAATAATACTTCTAAATCTGCTAGTGATGTTATGTCGATGTTAAATTTAATTGAAATACAACTAATTTGTAATGAAAATCCAGAATTATTGCGTAAACGGTGTTAAACGAAAGAAAATAACATATTTTAGTCAACATTAAAATAGATAACAGTCTCTCGTACCACGAACAGATAAAAATGCAAAACTTGTTTGTAGATTTGCTTGAGACCGCTCCTTCTAAGAACAGGTTTTGTGTACTGGCACAATCAAGGGACATCAATAATTATACAGATGGGCATCTTTAAGATGTTTGAAGGAAATATCTCCTCATGTCAACATGAGACCCTACATGAGTGGACAGCAATTTCTGCTAGAACCAATGAAATGAAGAGAAAGTATTGAAAGTTCCGTTAGAATATGACAGGCAGTGAAAATTAAATAGAAACAGTTTGAAATTGAGCATAGGGCTATTTTTAAAGGCAGTTTTCGATCAAGCATACAATCATTTACCAAGCTGCCCCAATGCAGGATAAGCAAGGAAGGGGTATACCCCCATTGACTGGCAAAAGAGTGCGCACCTGATCGTGACTACCAGTGTAAGAACAGTTCTAGCAATGTACAACTTTTCTGTTTACACGTCCCAAAGCCTACATTGGCGAGAAATAATTTCCAATTAGAGGCTTTGAAAACAGAACTTTTCAATTTTAACGCATAAAGTAGTTGAGTTGAAAACGAAAATCTACTAGCAATATGTCTGCTTTGATGAGTTTAAACTTTAAGACCTTTGCTGTTCAGAATAACGGAAAGTTAAAAAGCTTGCTTTTAAAAGACAGAACCTTTCGACAGATTTTGATGTTATGTCGACCAATAAGTACTATATTGGGTCTATTCGTAAATGCAACTTCGTAAAATCTTTTCAGTTTATCCTAATACAATCTTGCTAAAGCTTCTTCTTACAAATCAATTTAAAACAAACTTAATATTCACGTCTATATCGGTCTTTGGATGCTTAGGTTTGGGCTTAAATAAGCCGTTTGAAAGACATACAGTTTCATTGAAAACTTAGCCGATACCAAAATGTTACTATGTGATGAATACAAAAGGCTATGGAGAGATGTTGGGAACATAACAAAAAATATGTCCCTAAAATTTAGTCGACGAGATTCTTGTGGTATCATTGTTTATGTTCTTAACAGACATGTGTAAACAATTTTGGGTTTCTCTCCAATTCCCCCTCAAATTACTCCTCACTTTTTGTAACGGTTGATTCAACAGAGGGCGCTCGTTTTCGCATTGGATGCACAGGATACGGGACTAAAAATGGAATGTGGAACAGGTTTTGTCCTAGAAACCACTTGTGGATACTCAACTGTTGACGTCCTAGTTGCTTAACTTTAGGTAAGCAGAAAAAACATTCCGTTGCATCCGTGTGCATGTCAAAGGACAAATAGCGACTGAGAGATAACAAATAAGTGAGTTAGTAGTTAAGACATTAACACTTATTAAAATTAGATGATGTAAGATAATGTCGATCAGAAAAGTATTAAGTACTACGTATGAAAGGGTCCCAAGAAATCAATTTACCTTGCGCCTGACATCCACCTAGCCAAGAAAGTTTTGCACGAACTACCTAACACTTTTGGAATCCACAATTCTTCAAAGTATTCAGGATCAATTTTAAAATAATGCCAATATGCAGTTTGCCATGAAGAAGTGAAATTGACCAGCTTTGTAAAAATATAGTTGCTACAGGCGTAACAAAACTTGTGTGGATCATATTTATACTTGAATTCAAGTTTTGTCGTTCAGCAATGTTGAAGTAAGAAGCTGTCAAATTAAGTTGATTGCCTATGGTTCTCGTCGAGCGGTCTCACAAACACTAGCGCAAAGTACATTGTTGAAAATATCCCGTTTAATTTCGCGTGACAGCTGGCAGAGGTTGAACACAAACTGAAGGTAATGTTATACCCAAGCAGCACACTACGATTATAATTAGTTGCAGCAACTTGATTATGACTAACCAAGTAATATTTATGTTTTCTCAACCTAATAGCAACATTTGTGCTACTAGGGTAGTGTTTCTATATTCTTGTATACGAGTACGTATGTGCGCATAAATCGGTTAATGTATGTGTGCATAAATCTATGAATGTTTGTGTGTGCGTACTTATATACGAGTGTTAATAACCAAAATATTATCAATATCATTATACCTTGAATTTCCATGATTATACAAAAATACTCATAACTTCAACATTTTTCAACCAATGTCATCCATGAAAGGCTCATTTTCTTCAGTTTTTAATGGGCTTTAAGCGCGCCAATATAAGTAAAAAAGTTTTAATGTTAAATTTTCAGAAGGAAAATGCAATATATTTTTCAATAACTCCAAAACAAATATGTTAATCAAGACTTAATATTCAAATGAAATTTATTAAGCTTTATTTTCATAAAAAAAAAACGATCTAAAATTGATGTAGAAGGAGATGTTTGCTCATCACCATGAGGCACCAAGAGTGAACAACAATGTTTTTGGCTAGAATGAAAGATGTGAAGAGAAAGTGTTGAAAGTTCCGTCAGAGTGCGGCAGGTAGGAAAATTAACAGATGTTTTTGAAAATTGAGCGAAAGGGCATGTATCCAATGGTACTCGAACCATGGACGTCAATCTTTGCCTAACATCCCACTGCGGGGTAGGTTGTAGCGACGGAACAAGTCCGCCACTTCAACAGGCAAAAATTGACGCATGGAAAGACGCTCATGTACCACTGTGGCTTGTATAGTTTATTCTTAGCGATCTATTGTGTGCACTCTGTTTACTGATGCGCACATGGGAGAGGAACTCTCTCCTTTTTTGGGTTTGTTTTGATTCGCAACGACTGACGATCACTAAAGTTCACTCTTGGTGCCTCATGGTGATGAGCGAACATCTCCTTCTACATCATAATCGTTACTCCTCGCACGGAGAATACATAACATAACAATTAATGTATGATCTAAAATTGTTGCACTGGATCTAAAGATATTGAGATTTTATTAAATGTACCTTTGTTCAAAATCAGAAAATCAAATATTTTGTATCTCTCAAAAACGGCTCTACTTTATTTCTGCTCATGATTATCAACTGTACCCAACAAGAGCAATTATTCTCTCTACTAATACTCATCTATCATCTAAATTGATTGCTGTGCCTGAAATTTACGTAAATGTTGAATTACAGTGACCGGCGAAAAAAAAAATCCATCGAGCCGTATACTAATCAGGTAAAGATATCTTTACAACTTCGTATCAATAGCAGCTTTCTTACCCGTACTGTACATATTCGGGTATCATTCATGAGGCTTAGCGTGAAAGTATGAATAAACATATTCATTTCAGCCAACTGCATGTGAAAAATGAAATAAGCTTGTGTTTACGGTATGTCAATAAAAAAGATCCACTAGGAAAAAAAAAATACTTTCCGTGTACATCCACTTGGCTTACCCCTTGTTGATCATGCTTTTGACATTCCTTTATTTACATCCATCACAGATAATTCCTACAGTTGTGAGAAATAAGTGAGTTTAGCCCAAGTAACGAGTTTTTTAAGAATCGATCATGGGAGGAAAGAAAATAACAGGCCAAGTTCGAAATCTTATCGTGCGCGATTGCTCCAAAAACGAATCTCAGCGCAAAGTAGCCGAAAAGTATGGTGTAAGCCGTAGTGCAGTACAGAAAATAGTTTTAAAACACTAAAAGCTTCGAAGTGTCGCAGATCGAACAGGACGTGGACGCAATCGCAAGTCTGATCACCGCGAAGACACTAGAATCATCCGAAAAATTAAAAAGGATCCGTTTGTTACCATCCGTGCGCTCAGAGAAAAGCTAAGCCTTTCGATATCCGATCGTACAGTTCGGCGACGCATTGCTGAGCACGGTTTGAACAGTCATTTTGCTCGGAAACGGCCGTTCATAAGTAGGGTGAATAAGGAGAAGCGATTGCGGTTTGCAAGCAACTATATAAATAAGCCACTGGAGTTCTGGAAACGGGTTGTTTGGTCAGACGAATAAAAGTTTGAGCTGTTCAACAGAAACCGACGACTGCGAGTTTGGCGGAAAAGCGATGAAGGGCTGAAGGATAAACATCTACAAGGAACCATGAAGCACGGCGGTGGAAATATCATGGTCTGGGGCTGTTTCTCATGGTTTGGAGTGGAGAACCTGGTTCTAATCAGTGGTATTATGACGGCAGATGGGTATACAGATATTCTGATCGAGAATATGGAAGAATCTTTGCTGAAAATGGGTCTGGAAGATAATTACATTTTTCAGCAAGACAACGACCCAAAGCATACGGCTAAGAAAACACAAGCTTTTTTCCGTGCCTGTCGGATTAAACCCTTGGAATGGCCTCCACAGAGCCCGGATTTAAACCCAATTGAAAATCTCTGGGCAATTCTCGACAATAGAGTCGAAAAAACCCACGTAACAAACAAGCAAACATATTTTGCGGCACTGGAGCAGGCCTGGAATGAGTTGGATCCACAACAACTCAGAAATCTAGTCGAAAGCATCCCGAAACGATTGCAGTCCATCATTGAAGCGAAGGGAGGTCATATTGACTATTGAAGAGTTGATTCCAACTCTTTCGATTATATTTTTTTATTGATACATGAAGTGGATCTTTTATTATGTCATACGTATTTTACTAAACTCCAATAATTTTGTTTTTTTATTTTATGAATAAAAGTGATCGTTATTTTTGTACTGAAATGGTTCGTCTATGTTTATTTTTCAGAAACATGTATTGGAATACCCTACTTTTTCAAAAATACGTGTTTTTTTCTCAACAATAATACATTGATCAGAGGTGGATCTTTATTTTTGCCGGTCACTGTAAGTGTTGAGTTTATGAAGCATGATAATTCGAAAGAGAAGTAAATGTATGTCTTACTAGCCGCTTCGTTTTGGTTTACCTAAAAAAGTATATGTCCTAAATGTCCTAAAATTTACACGATTTTTCGGTAGGATATATTCGTGTTTCATCTGGTGTTCCCCAAGAATTTTACTGTCTTATTATTTTGTTAACGATTATATTTATGTTTCTACATACGTGAACGACATGAAACTTTTTATCAATATAAAGATTGATCAAGCCTGTGTTACTTTTCTTCATGAATTCCATTTTTTTTAAACGTGGTGCAAATGTGGCAACTGTGAAGTAACATAATAAAATCTTTCTCGGTTGAAAACAAAGAATACCCTTCATAACTTTAGGAAATCAAATTGTCGGAAATGCTATACAGTATGCGTACAGCCAAATCTAGGCAGAGAAAATCTCGCAGCATAACATTATGTCTATTTATTTCTAAATCTTCTTCTTTCTTTTTTTTTTCTTATTTTTTTCTGTAACTCATTTACATCAAAATATTATTATTCAAACTTGTTGTATCCGTATGCTTTAACTTTAGGTTTGATTCCATCCATTAAGTTCTGCACAGTGTCCTCAGTCACCTTTTTGAAAGCATTTTCCCACTTCCTAGCATTTTTTTTCTCTTTGCTTGCCTCTTCTTTCGATTTACCAACGTTTTGCTTCATAATGGCCCAATATCTTTCAATTGGACGAGGTTCTGTAGTTTTCGGAGGATTACAGTCCTTTGGTACAGTATTGACGTTGTTTCCTGCATACCACTCCTGAGCCGCTTTACTATAATGGCAATAGGCCAAATCAGGACAAAACAACACAGAACTCGTGTGGTTTTGGATAAATGGTGGTAGCCGTTTTTGCAGACACTCGTTAACGTAAACTTGTTGGTTAATCGTACCTCTAGTTATGAAGATCTGCTCTTCAAACCACAACTATAAATAGCCTGCCAAAGCATGTGCTTGTTAGAGAATTTTGACCACCTTTTGGCCAAGAAATGATCGTCAACCTTGCCACGTTTTGATGCGTTATAAAACTCAAGACCAGGAAGCTGCTTGAAACCCATTTTGACGCTTGTTTCATCGTTTATTACAACGCAGTCAAATTTTTCCTGCAATTTGTCGTGCAGCTGCTTTTAGTTCCTATTTGGGGTTTTTATTGCCTTAAATGACCCTTTCTTCAGTTTTTGAACGAAAGAATACGATGTTTTGAACTTTTTATCCATCGCGTACTTCTGCGGGGTCCTGCCTTAGCTCAGTCGGTGAAGGCGCGGCAAACAAAGCAACAGCATGCTGGAGATGGCTGGGTTCGATTCCCGGTCTGGTCTAGGAATTATTCGTAAAAGGAAAACTTCTCGACATCCTGGGCATAGGGTATGATACGTGCAACGCTGGATGGCTCGAAATCAAGTGTTCGGAATGCAGACGAGGTGTCAACCATGTTTGTGACGTTAGATGGGTTAAGGAAAAGAGATGAATTTTTGGATTTGCTATTCAACATTGCTCTCGGGAGTTTCGATTAGAAGATCAGGCATGCAGAGAAACGGCACTATCATAACACGGTCGTATATGGTGCGTATATGCTGGTTTGACCAAAATATATTCTATATTTGTTGTGTTTGTATTTTAAAATATTCCAAAATTTTAAATTTGAGTTGTGAGAAAAATAAACTAAACAGGGGACAGTTTCTCTCACATGTGTGATGTGATGTGTAATAAGAACCCACCATCAGTGCAAGGATTACCTATGGCTGCAGAACTATTCTCAGCAGGTTGTTCACAGTTTACCTTCTTGTACCTTCTTGGACAGCTTCTCTCACAGGTAGGCAAAAAAACGGAGTGTATAGAAACAACCACTAGAACTATCACAAGCAATTGGTAGTACGTGAGCACGACCAGGCGAGCATTCTTTTGCCTGTCAAGGTGGCGAATTCGTTTGTGCCTTGACCTACCCCGCAGTGGGGTGTAAGGCAAAAAAAATGCCTTATAACGGGTTGCTCTAACACAAATGAAACACAAATTTCAACCAAGCATGAGAATTCTCCATGCTATGATGAAAATGTGAATGCAGGGATTTTTGGCGCCGGAGAAGATTCTCATGATGGATCGAAACTCCTCCGCCGTCTGAAAAGGGGGTTTCCATACAAATAAAACACAACATTCTGCATAATTCGAGAACTAATCAAGCAAATGGAACCAAATTTGTCATGTGGGGGTTTTCGAAGTTGATTTTTTTTTATGGTGGTTTGGGGCCTCTCCCTTATCTGGAAGGGATGGCTTCTATACATAAATATTAGCATAACTCAAGAACTAATCAAACAAATGAAACCAAATTTGACATGTGGAGGTTTTTGTAGGCAAAAAATGTTTCTCGCGGGTGAGCAGCATGTTCTGATAGAAGTTTAACCCCTTCTTCATCTAAAATAGTTGTATGCTTGAGATACTCTCAGCACTACATTATGCACAAGAAGTTAATCTAAGGTTATGCAAGAGGAAATAACACTCTAAATGACAGGGTACGGCTTCGTTCGAAGATTCATGTTGTGACAGAAACAAAAACCGGTAGAAACTATCGATCCAAGGATTAAATTACATTCTGCAGAAATTACACACATTAGCAAACGAAAATATATTTACCAGAAAATATATATATTCAGGAAAAAAACATTAACGCACCAGTTCTATTATTTTTTTATTCATTTAGTTGCATGCATAGCAATGCTCGCACAGGGTTCAGCTAGTATTGATATAATAAAAATCGCAAACATCATTCTGTTCAATTGCATCAACAACATTCAGTAGTTTTTCCAATGCATTACAATTAGTAGTATCTGCCATGGATCTGTCTGTAGAGTCCTGGAATATCATATGATATCCTGAAATACCTTTCTCTACTGCCTTTTTGCAACGCAAGTTGCTGTTACATTCATGGGAGTGTGCGCTTGATCTACTACTTTGACTTCATCATAGAGAATCATCGAAACAAAAAATATATTTGATAATGTCAAGCATTATCTTTTTTAATTTTTCAGTTTTCTTCGATCACGTACGAAAAAACGTACCAGTAAGAAAATCAATCCTATCTGCATTCAAGCAGAGTGCTGTAGCGCATAGTATTATTTTGGGAAGTTCAAAATTCTTCACTTAACTCTTGATAGCATCGAAATATGATTACATGCTCTTCGTAAACCCGATTGAAGGGATTCAATTCATTGATAAGCACTAATAGATAATATTTGAATATGTCCTTGGAGAGTTAATAATGAAATTAAGCATTCAAAACAAATGTTCAATCATATGTTCAACGCCAACTACGTGATCGACCAATCGAATAATCCTTGTGCCATTGATGTCTTCATGTCTGTCATCCAGAGTCAGCTGACTTCAGTCAATTTCAAAATTCCCTTATCGAAGAGTGGTTTCCCTGGCAACGAGAGGATTGATTTCTCTCGCGGGAATGCAAATAAGACGTTTCTCTTAAACACATCTCTCGAACTACCAAAACGGTGACTGATTCTCTCGCACAAACCACATTTGATCAGTCGATCTCTTTACATTGCTTCGATCGGACGTGTTAAGTGACGTGTCTTGTTGTTTCGTGGGATTCATTCAATAGTGTACTAGTGTCTCCGGCAAATGGATAAGTTATAATTTATTCCGAACAGACACTGTGTTTTTTTATATGAGCGTGAGGTGACCAACACGACTTCTTGATCTTACCGGGTTTTCAAACTAGACAGACAAACAGTATTATTAGCAATCGTTCATTGAATGTGTGGTGTCATTCTTGAAGGGGTGTATACAAAATAGCCGGACAAATTATGAATACGACTCACATCACTGTGACTGTCCAGTATCAGTGCATATCAAAGTTCGCAAATTGAACTTCAAATTGTGTAACATATTTGTGAGTGAAAAGAAAGAATCAAAATGTGAAATAATATCACCAAAAACATAATCTAGGAAACCTTTCGTAATTCACCTACCAAAGAAAAGTTGTTAAGTTTATTTTTGAGGTGTACCGCAAACAAAAAGTTAAAGCCATGGGTCAAGAAGCAGTAATTAGTGTCCGGCTGCCATACAGGCAAATGTTGATTCTGTCTATCTTTTACACCATCGGTGCGATGATAACGGTAAGACCAATTCTACATTAATCTTCTCATCATTAAGATTACTATCAAACGGGTTTCCCTAAGTCATTCATAATAAGTTCTAGTACTGTAATGTCAAACAATAGTCACGAACCTATGGATTATATAAACAGCAATCAATTATCAATTTGAAGTGCCATAATTAGGAAGCTTCGATGGAGCTTGTTATTTTTATTTATTTTTCTCCGTAAGTTCTTGCACATATTCCGATTGATAATTGATTAACAGAGATTCTCTGGAATTTCCAATCCCTTCGATGAGCATGCAAATCTGAAGTGATCGTTGGTGTAGAGGTGTAGGAGTTACTGATGTATGGTGATGGCGCAATGCACTAACAATAACAGACGGAAGCTTGTTCCTTATCATATACAACTAGTTAGGATACTTTGTTTAAGCTATGGACCTTAGTTACTAGTTGAATCACCTTAGACCTTGGATCATTGTCTCTGATTAATAGAAAAAAATACGTCGTCTAATTTATTGTTCAGAGAAAATAGCTGACTTATTGAACGTGACTCTGATATTATAACACAATTTAGGCATATAGTTGTAGCTGCTACAGAACTATTTTTTTGCAGCAATTACATCGAAAACTCTCAATAAGTTGAAGGCTTAGTAAAACTAATTTCCTTAATCAATTGGTAAAGTTTCAGCTGATAAGCATCACCATGCTGGACGTTGCTGGATTTGATTCTCGATCTGATGTATACATTTCCCAGACAATATAGTTTCTCGACTTTTTGACAGAGAAAATGATTTTGTATAAGATTATACTAATGCTTTAACGGGGTAAAACTACATCTACAAGAAACCCATTTGTATAATACAAAAAGCTCAATAAATGTAAAATGTATAGAAAACACGAATATTTTAAATGCATCTTGATCATTCAGTTAGGAGTTGTAGGTAGGATACTTGCAATAAATTTTAATAACGACGTAAAGCGGACCAATTTTCTTAAAAATGGCCTTTCGTATTTTATTATTATTGATGTCTGTAATAAAACTAAGAGTTTTGGGCAAAATATTCTTTTCTCTAAGGTAATCGTTATTATTTGAAATAGAAAAAAAATTAATTAGTAAAAATGGTTTTAAAATCTATTAGTAATCAAACGAAACAGCTTGGGACTGAAGCTTAAAAAATTCATTCAAAAAAATAAATTTTGTATACAGTTTTTGGGACTTGTTTTTTTTTTGCTCAAAACAAAACATTCATGTAAGCCAGGTTTTGCATAATACAATCATTCAAAAAACTCGGAACATATATGTTGAGAAAAGTAAATTAGATTCATGGTTGAAGAGATTAACCATATATACAGGGTGCGGCAGACAATAATGCGAAAATGTTCGAATTTGAGTTAATTCGTGTAGCTAGTGACTAATTTATGTTGAAAGTGTATTTGTTTATGTTTGCTTTCAAGTGCTGCATCCAAACATTCTATTTGTTTTATTGCAAATTCGTCAAAATGTTCGCGAAAGAAGTGATCTCCAGTTTGTTGCTCGCCCAGAAGAAGCCGAAAGAGATTGCTAAGGTGGTAGGGTTCCATTTGGCAACAGTTTACCGCATAAACAAGTCCCTGCAGAATGGTCCTAAGCAGCGGACGCCGGAAAGCGGACGTCCACGCTTTGCACGCACGCCGAACGTGATCAAATCGGTCCGTGCAAAAATTGCTCGCAACCCGATGCGTTCCATAAGAAAACTTGCAAAGTAAGCCAATATTTTGGAAAAATCCATGCGGAGAATCATCAAAAAAGACCTGCATGCATCTTCCAGAGCCAGAGTGAAACGCCACGTGATTACGGACCGGGTCAAGGAACTACGAGTGACTCGTTCCAAGAGATTGCTTTCCTTGTTGGAGAAGGAAAAAATGATAATCCTGTTCTCCGACGGAAAGCTTTTCACCATCGATGCTGTGGCCAACAGCCGCACGAACCGGTTCATTTCACGGCAAAAAATGGAGAATGTTCCGGAAAAAGTGAAATTCAAAATTCAAACCAAACATCCGGCTGGTGTCATTATGTTTGGCTTGGTGGCGTCCAAAGGTTTGAGGGTAGGGAACGGCTTAAGCACCCTAAGACCCTATTCCATGCACGGGGTAAACGTTAACCTACAACACTCATTTTTTGCAGTATGATGCTTCACTATATTGAGCACCATACTGCAAAAACTGAGCGTTGTAGGTTAACGTTTACCCCGTGCTTGGAATAGGGTCTTGGAGTGCTTAAGCCGTTCCCTACCCTATTTCGGTTTGCTCATACAATTACTGAAAATATTACTTCTATGATGACCAATGTGGAATACGAATATGATGTGGCAAGTAGAATCATAATCAAAGTCAAAAAAAATACAAACAAACAAAAACTAAACACGAAAGAATTCCTCGACCAGACGGGAGGTCATCTCCGACATGTCATAACCGTGCATTCAGTGACTTGGCTTATCGACATACTCCAAATGAAAATTTGTTTCTCTCATGGGAATTCCCCTTTACCGGACTGACGCGAGAGCCGCTTTCATTGTGAACAGATTACTGCTCCTAGACAGCACGTTGTCTATAACCTGTTTTAATTTATGCCGGTACAAGTGGCTGGTGATAATAATGACTCTTGCACAATATTTCTCATTGGCATTATTCTTACCAAAGAGAGGGTTGAAAAAATTCTTCAACTTATCATTTTATAGTATTTGCTTATGTCATTTATTTAATTTTAAATTACCTGGTAGTTGATCGATTATTTCTTAGAATATTTATTGGTAAAGCAGTCTGTATTCCTTAAAATATGTTATTATTTAACCGACGTTTTGACAAGGGGATTATATCTTCCTCTGGAGGAATTTTAATTCAATTCACTCTGGTCCAGATTATTAATTCAGTCGGTTAGATAATTTTTCAGCTTAGTTTATCATTATGTAGATTTGCGCCATGCACATTTTCTAGATCGATATTAGTGTCAGATTTAGCTTCATATGTACGCCAACAGATGTGCGCAGTGTTGACATTTTGTTAGTTGCTGTTCGTTTGTTACGCGCGATGAAAGATTATCGTGACATCGTATGGAGTTAAGCGGATTTTTTTTCTACATGACCATCAGGCGGTACCAGGAGACTTCCTCGTCCGATGATCATGTGGGATCCGGTTGGCCACGTTCAATGAGGACGCCACGGGCCTCAGGGTTGTGAGGGAACGGAATCAGCGCAAAATGGACCGCTCAATCCGGAAAACGGGTGCTGATCTCAACGTTTCCTTCACTCACACTATATTCATCAAAGACCTTGGATGTAAGCCAAAAAACGTAAGTTCCATGGTGTTTTGGAGCCTACCAGCAAAGAGCGGTTGGATCGAACCAAGATGATCCTCTCTAGACACGCTATTCAGAAATTCGTTTTTTTCGGACGAAAAACTGTTCGTACTGCAGCAACCGCACAATGTGTAAAATGACCGGATGTGGGCGCCAACAAGGGACAGCATTTCCGAATCATAGGGTAAGGGGATGTAATGTTAGCCTAGCTCCTTCATTTGGCCTATGTACTAAATGTGTCATTTATTTAGCGATAATCAACAAAATCATGTTTCTATTAGGAAAACCGATGTAATCGAAAGCAATTGAGACAATATTAATCAACTAATAGTAGTAATTTTCGATTTCTTGAACATTTGGGGTATCATTATTTCTCTGGTTATGCTGAGCAGAGGAACTACACGATCTTCAAGTGATCTAAATTTGGCTTAATTGAATCGAAAAAGCAAGTAATGCAGTCTGGATGTACAGAAAATAGTTACACGATACAAACTAATTGTTCACATAGCTAAAATAACAATGATTTTACAAGAAAATCGTAGACCCAATGTTGGGGACATATTTTTTTGAATGTTCCCAATTATGGCCTGTTGTATCAATAACGTAGTAAAAAGGTTTTTATTGGTAAAATTTAAAGCGGAAATGCATGAGGTTTCGGTTATTAATAGTCAATTGGCTGATCTAAACACAAACCGAAGGAACAAAATCATTGCATAATGAATTATAATGTTTTCATTATTGAATGGCTGATAAATCATACGTGAACATCACTTAAGTGTTTTAAAGCAGTTTTACTTAAGTTTGCTTTGTGAAATTTGTGTTGAGTAAAGCGAATACAGCTGGCATTGCCTTAATTCTTAAAATTAGAAAAAAAAAAACCGTACAAAGACTGCATTTAGTAATAAATCCATAGAATGGGACGAAGTTGCATCCATGAATAGACCCAATTTGGCGCCAATAAACCGACATTAAATCCATATCCCTCGAATGTTTCTGACTTTATAAAAAGAGTTGTGTAACTTTTCATGATACATGCTACCGAATGTCTTCTCAAACATATCTCAGTAAGTGTATAACTAGTTAAATCTAGCTTACAGCCTCAAAACTTTATGAGTTATAGTAGAAAATGTAATCGATCATTGCATAATAGGCTGAGTCAAGGGACATATACCCTATATAAACATCCCTCGGTTCTTCTAAAGTGCAGCGTCGGTGAAGGTTTGGGGGCCAGTATGCAAACGTGATAAATTCTTCTTGGCGTCTTCCTGCGTGCATATTAAAAACATGCGGTAGCTTGCTAACCGTTTCCAAACGCTTGGAAGATGCCATACATACAGCCAGTCTTCAAGGAAGGCAGTAAAGTGGATGTCTCAAACTACCGTGGATTAACTCTACCTGCAGGATGCTTTGAGATTATCCTAATGACGTTATGTCCCAGGCCTGTAAATCACACATCTCGACATATTTATACTGACATTAAGGCTGCTGTTGAAACAGTTAACCATGATATTCTTATTGCTAGAACGAGTAGACATAAAGAGAAAGTGTGTTGAAAGTTCCGTATAGGGTAACGGCAGGCTTTGAAATTGAAAGATACAAGATTGAAAACGAGCGGAGGGCATTTGAACGGTAGTATTCGATCAGGCACATAACACTGATAACCCTGACCCCACACAAGAAGGTAAGAGGTCTAAAAAGTAACTTTGTTTTGCGTGGCATTATTAATGGATGTTCCCTGGCTTATTGTTCCTATTTTCCTGTTTAACCCCCTTTGAGAGCAGTGTGTAGTACTTGTTTAGTTAATTAAAAAAAATTCAACACTTTCTTTTGTGTATAACTTTTAATTGCATGAGTAAAAATTGATGAAATTTGTAGGTAAAACTAGTTAAGAGTGTTATTATATGTGTAAAATTTCATTACAAACTGTCAAATCGATAGCGAGATGACTTTCAAGCAAGAAGTGCATCGACAAAAAATTATGTACACGATCGTCGAAATCCCAGGCCAGTCCCACAGGATCCACCTGCGAAAGAGTTGGCGGCCATTTATTAAAGAAATGTGTAAAATACATTGGAACAGGATGAACCACTACTTAAGCAACGGATCATTTTCTGTCAAACATCGCTATTTCACAGCCGTACTTGAACCAACCGACTAGATTTTTTCGTACATGATAAGTGTATGTGTGGCATTATATATGCTCAGAAAATGAAGCCTTTTGGCCATTTGCTTAGAAACAATGTGATATTCCATGCAACATGGATATTTTTAAAACCGATTCAAGTCAAAAATGAATGCCGATGCCATTTTGAAAATCAAAATGACGGTCATGGTTTTTTTTTCTATTTGGACCTTCGGATAGAAAACATGTTCATCATCGATGAATGCTAGAATATAATTCTATTTTTCAGATAATTTATTTTGAATGCAAAGTCACGTTAGTTCAGCTAAATTATTGTTTCATTGTTTTTTGGTACAGAAACAACAAAATATCGATGGTGGACTGCATTATTGGCCTAGAACCACATTACTTTTATATATTTAATAACTACTCCGTTTCATAACAATAGAACCACTCAAAAACGTTTGAATTTTTTTGAGAGTGTATTTGTTTTCTTTATTCATTATTCCGTGATGACCGTATTGGAGAGCTGACTAACACCACTACACATCTGCATCAAGAAACACCCTTTATGAATAGCAAACGAAAAATTTAGAAAAATTTCCGTTTCACAACTATAGAACCAATACCTGAATAATGCCATTCGTTTCAACTGCAGCTCAGTTTTCTTCCACCAATTAACGTATTATGACGTGTTTTGTATAAGCTCTAAAATGTCACGTGGAACGTATTCGTCAGAGCAGAAAAAGGGAAGATTTTGGCTTCTCGTGATTGTAATATCAGTATTCACGAAACTGCCCGTCGTTTGAACAGATTTCATAACGTTGATTTGAATTTTTTTGAAAAATCTTGATGGATATGGAAAAAATAAGAAAGGGGGACCCAAGAAAAAGTTTTCAAAAAGATGTCAAAGCAGAATCATCAACGCAGCAAGTAACTCACTCAAAAGTTGGAACCAGCTAAAGGCTGACCTTATGTTTGATGTCTCACGTTTAACAGTGTACCGAACTTTATAAGACTCTCCAAACATTTGGCGACAAAAACTGTAGCAAACATCACGACTTTCGCCCCGTCAGAGAGCAAACCAACTTGAATTCGCCCGTGCTACTATGCGTAGAGATTGAAGCAAACTGTGTAATCATGTTGATTCATGATTGACTTTTTTTTAAAGTTATTTAATGTTTCAGGTTATCTTTTCTGATTTAGCTTAGCTTAGCTTAGCTTGACTGACCGCACGTATCGATGGTTGCTACTCCGTGATTGATCAGAATCAGTGAAATTGCACAATGAATCAACTGAATGGGGCTGGGAGTAACCGACCATTCTCACTGTACACGTTTCAGTGACTCAATTTCTTTAATAATCAATAACGGCGCCGGCCACGTCCTTGCAATCAGTTGGGAATAGGGAAGGAAAATTAGTGTGACCTTTGCTGATTAGGGACCGTGTTTACCTCTGCATCCCCACAAAGGTCACAGGAAGGAGGTTTTTCTATGTTAGTAGGGTAGGGCTCGATGGATCAGGATTCTCCTTGATAAGTGATGTGATCATATATATATATATATGTATTATGCATTATAAAATTAAATGAACATTCACACATACATACACATGTATACATACACAAACATACACATACACTCAGTAGCAAAAAAAAACCGAGCAAAACCCTGCCCCCAAAAACCACGTTGTTCAACCTCCTGTCTCCCCGTCAACCATCAATACCTCCAAATGAAAATCTGACAACTTAATAACTAATGCATAGACCCTATGCGATCAAAACCTCATGCCGACAACACTTACAGACCCGAAGCCATCACAACACATGTGAAAAAAGCCATCCCTGGACACAGCAACCCCACAAATCCGCACCCCTGTGAAGGACTCAGGTAGCACACTAAAAAACACTCCACAGCCTACAAAAATACAGAAAACAGTGTGGACAAAAATCGAACTTCCTCCACAAAGTGGTCTGGACCACAGCTGGCGTCAAAGTTGACACACCAACACGAGCACCTCCCCCCCCTCACCCGATACTGACCCCGCCGAAACATCGGTGCAAAAAAAAAAGCCGAGGTGAATTCATCTTATTAATACACATGATTTGTTACGCGTGAAATATCCCAAACAACTAGTGTAACCCACGAAGAACTTTGAAAATATGGCATTCAGTATGAATTGGTTTGTGAAAACTACGTATACAGTGTTATACAGTATTATTAATAAAATTCACCTCGGCTTCCACCCCGCACCGACACCTCAGCAAGGTCAGCATCGGGTGAAAAAGGGAAATGCCCACGCTGGTACGTCAACCCCGACGCAGCTGCAGTCCAAACCACCCTATGGAAACAGTTCAAATCCCGCCCACACAATCCTCTGTACCCCTACAAGCCCCGAAGAAACCTCCAATATGCCACCCAACCCCTCACAGAAACACGGACCCTCGAAATCTTCACGTCCAAAAATGACTCCCCTCACACATGCCACGACAACCTCAAATCTATAAACCCTATCAACACTAAAACCTGATCACATCAGATTCACACATTTTGCATAATGTTGTCAAATCCTCATCCAAAAACACTGACAATTGACAAAGTTACAGGAGGCTGAACATGGAGTATTCCGCCAACAAAACCCCGCTCGGCCTCTCCCATGCCACTGAGTGTACATACACATACATATACATACATATCGAAACAAAAAATATTGGAATGGGACACAAAAGGAGAAAAAGGAAAGAGCACAACCGGGTTTCCAGAACATTCCATTGCTGTGGTTGTAACATCGAGCAACCAGAGCAGGTCCGCGTACCCTCCAGATAACATTCTGTTCTTAAGGAGATGGTCAACCATGAACGCTCCACGACCATTAACCAAACATCTCCGAGTGACGCGGGTGAACTCGGGCTCCTCCTGTCGCCGCAAGGCTGTATGTTCGGGGTTCCGTCTGCACCGGGGACACTTTGTTTTTACACCAGTCGAAAGCCTCGTGTTGGACCGCAATCAACTCTTTAGTGACCGAATCATTATCAAGGTGAAAAGTTCAACACTACACAATAATTTCCACTAATTATCTAATTTTCTCGTAAATTTGCACATAAAACAAGCAGCGAAGCACAAACACGTCCTGTTTCAGGTTATCTTTTCTGATGAGAAGAAATTTAAACTCGACGGACCAGATGAAATCTTTTCATACGGGAGAGATTTACGGAAAGAGCCACGTTAATCTTCATCTCTGAACTTTGGAGAGGGCAGTTTTGGTTTGGTTTGGGGGCATTTTTTCAAAACGAAGTGGTGCAGACTGCTTTTCCGTCAACAATAATGAACAGCCACGAGTACATCGAGATACTTCAAACCCAGTTGGTACCATTCTTGCAGCAAAACCATCGTGGTGATTGGGTATTTCAACAAGATAACGTATCAGTTCATAAAAGCCGAGCGACCATGGCGTGGTTTTCTGAACATAAAATCCAAGTTATGATGTTGCCAGCTTGTTCTCCAGATCAAAATCCGATCGAAAACTTGTGGGGCTGATGGTACGTACAGTGTATGGAGACAACAAGCAGTACGGGAATGTTCAAGAGCTCAAAAGAGCGATCTCATCTGCGTGGAACGAGTTACAACTATCTACATGTCGCCGTCTGGTTGAAAGTATGCCGAATGTTGTTTAGACTGATTTAGGACAGCGGAGGTCCAACACATTACAAAAATGCTGAAATCAATTCAAAATAGATGTAAACTTTTTGGAGGAATTCAATTTTACGTCTGGTTCTATAATTATGAATCATAGTTTTTTTTGTTTACATAATTGTTTAACTTACCAGAACAATCCAAGATATAAAAACATTCTTATAAACATAGATAAAGACCATATCCAATCCTTTGCACTTCATTTCCAATATGTATTATTTTTTATTACTCAAAAACCTCAATAAAATGACTGGTTCTATAGTTATGACACGAAGTGTATTCTGACTAAGATTTTGACCTTAAACAGTACTAATGTTTTTGATGGTTTCAGGTTAGTCAGCAAAGATAAGAACGGTGTTGTGTCCATGTTGGGTGTCATTCAGAAGTTACCCTTGAACTACAACATAAGCTTATTCAAAGTGATTTATACATATTGGATAACTGTTATACTTCGAATTAAATGCACCGAAATAAGTTCATTTTTTTCCTAACCAACATTTATCTTAGCTGCTAGTCCACCCCATCAATCTATTTTTGTTAATTTGTGTGAATAAGTTGGTGTTAGCTGGTCGTGATACAAATTGACAAAATAAGTTTAGATAGCTATTATACCACGACATTTTTCTTACCTTTCATTCAAGTATTAAGTGCAAACATGATGCGGTATTCAAACATTTTTAAGAAAAATGTAGAAAGCAACATGATGAAATCTTCCTGCGGTTTGACCATTTTTGCGAAGAACGAAAACACATATAGAGTGTGTACAAACTACCGCTAGCAACTATCACAAAGCTATCAGTGCACAGTGGTCCAGAATGCGAATTTAGTTGGAAAGATACATTTTTAACCTAAGTTTGAAGTTCTGGAGCAAAATTGTCTTCCACATGCCCTCACGCTAAATCCACGCATGCCCTTTCGCTAAATATTCTATTCTATTTTCAACCTACCGTACACTGACGGAACTTTCAACACTTTCGCTTCATGTCTTTTATTCTAGCAAACATTACTGTCCACCCTTTTTTGCCTCATGGTGATGAGCGAACATCTTCTTCAACATCATAATCGTTACTCCACCCACGGAGAATACAAAACATAACAATAAGAGTTTGAGTCATCGTCAATTATATCATGCTATTCCTGAAATAAATCTACATGAACTGAAATGAGTCAAAAACTTCGAAGAATTTCACTTCAATTTAATATCTCAAACATTTGATTGACTCATCTTCGAAGCACCACAGCTTATTTGAATTAAGGCTATAAAAAGTAGCATTTTCGTTGTTGAATTGTGTTTCTGATTCACTAACTATTGGTCGCTCGCTTTGCGATATTATTTTCAACTGCACGTTTCAGCTGGGGTGACTAAATAGAATTCAACAGCTGCAACAACATAAAGCATACATTTCCGATCATTTCGAAATCAAATCAATACAATTAGCGTTTGTTATGCGGAAGCCATACAACATTGCTAAAGCGTGTTGTTGATAGTGAATCAAAACACAAGATTTTCTGCAAAGCAGAAATAATGTTACTTCTGCTATGAACGATTCGATTCCCGAGTCACCCTTTGTGTGTATATCTTGATGTGAAACCAAAATATAAACACATAGAACTTGAGTATATGACAGCTGTTAAAAACAACATGTGTGTTTCACACGTAATTTTCGAAGAAATTCTTACTTATTTTAATAATAATCGTTTACTGTTTGCGTAACAGGCATTTTTTTCTTAGAAAAAATGAAAAATTCAGTAAATTTCTTATTGTTCGGTGAACAGCCATTCTTTTCTTTCTTTATTGAAGAGGTTTTCAGAGGATGGCTCACCTCTTTTATGAGACGAAGAATATAGTGCTATTACAATTTAGATCAATCAGATGCTATAGTATAAGTAAGCTGACACTTTTGGTTCATATAAGAGGCAATTAACTTTTATATGTTCGAAGGTTAAAGATATTTAATGCGGGAAAGTTGTTCTGGTATAGCCCACTCTCAGGCGAGACTCTGTTTGTTGTTCACTGTGATCCCCACGGTCATTCCACTATCCAATATCGGCTTTGTTCTTTTAAGGAAAATAATTCAATTT
This sequence comes from Aedes japonicus, assembly GCA_034211315.2. Taxonomy (NCBI): domain Eukaryota; kingdom Metazoa; phylum Arthropoda; class Insecta; order Diptera; family Culicidae; genus Aedes; species Aedes japonicus. The sequence continues at coordinate 24,981 of JASCZW010011430.1, forward strand.
TTGAGCCATGGTAAAGGGTGTACGGAATCAAATTGCGACACACACAAATATTCGGCAAAATTCGCCCGTTCAATCAATCACCTTCAAACTTTCAGGGAGTAGAATAAAACATGTTATGAATATTTTCCTTGTTTGTTTTATTCAATTTCAATTCCATATCCAAATGCATGTAGCTTCTTCTCTACACTACTCATAAGGTCCTGTAAAACATTTGGACCAACTTTTTTTGTGTGGTAATCCATTTATTCTTCATATCTTCCTCCGATTTTACATCCATAGGAAGCTTCCGAAATGCCTGCTTCATGATGGCCCAGTACTTTACAATTGACCGAAGTTCCAGTACGTTCGGAGGGTTGAGATACTTTTCGTGAAATTAGCCTTGTCCACTCCAAAACCTCTCGTTAGCCTTGAACCACTCTTTCGAGTAATTGCACGAGGCTAAATCCGGCCAGAAAATCGTAGGACCATCGTGCGACTTCAGAAGAGGAAGTAGACGCTTTTGGAGGCATTCCTTTAGGTACACCTGCTCATTGACCCTTGCTTGCCAAATCATATATTTTTGGCAAACTTTGACATTTTCTGCTTTCTATCTAATCAGAGACATCGAATTTATGATGAGCAGTGAAAAATTGGAGCCCTGGAAGCTGCTGAAAGTCTGCTTTTACTTACGTCTCATCATCCATAACAAGGCAATGTGGTTTCGTCAACATCTGGGTGTAGAGCTTCTGTGCACGTGTTTTACCTACCGTATTCTGCCATTTATCGCAAATTTCGCCGCTGCTGTTCTTCCGACCCCATCTTCGCCACGATTGCTCATCTGCAAGTGAAACTTACACAGCGTAAACAAATACACATTGGACTAATATCACCCAAAATTTCAATAGAACATACTCAACGGGTAAAATGTTACATCCATTTAAAAGTGGTGCAATTTGATCCCGTACAACCTTTAGATGCCACATATGATGAACACCACGTTTAATCGCACTGCGTTCATTGTGCTCAGGTGCCAGGTGGTCTGCTTTTTCGTTGTCTTTTATGCCACAGTGCGCTGGTTGTCTCTTAGGGTGTTGAGGAAATTTGATATTTTGATTTTGATTTGAAGACCTTCCTGACGAGTTTGGCGGATTTGCCTCCTTCGGCATAAAAACAACATCGTACCACTCGTACCACTCCATAACCGGTTTAGCGTAATGCCACGATGTCAGATCCTACCAAAATAGAGAGTCACCGTTGTGGGACCGGAGGAAAGGCAGCTGTCGGTTCTGGTGGCATTTTTCTCATATATAGACTGTTCCAGAAAGTATAAGCACACTTTCAAAACAACAAAAAAGTCATGTTTTAGTTTTAATAATTTTATTTGGCAAATCATTTTTTAATTTGGGTTTAATAAAATATTTAACATTCATTTAATCAAAATATTTAATCATAGCCAAGACTCCTAACTTTTCCTCGAACATTAGTTTCTGCACAATGGTACTTCCCACCATTTTGGCCATTTTTGGCCAATATTTTTTAAATTTTGGATGTCTTGCGCTGGTTTTATGAATTTTCGAAGTTTTGCTTTGGTTAAAGCCTAAAAAGTCTCGATTGGCCGTGCCTCCGGGCAGTTCGGCGGATTCATGTCTTTCGGCACGAAACATACATTTTGACTTTCTTCTGTGCCATTCTAAAGTGTCCTTTGCGTAATGACATGACGCCAAATCAGGCCAAAACACTACTTGACCTTCGTGCTGCCTGATCATCGGCAATAATCGCTTCTGGAGACATTCGTATTTCTGAGTGTTCATCGTATCCGATGTGATGTACGGACTAGATGTTTTACCACACTCGCATATTGCCTGCCAAACCGTAACCTTCTTACCAAATTTTTCGGTAAAAATTGCCTTCTCCGTTTCGGGGATGTCTTCGTCTTCGCTTACAGTATAGAATTGTGGTCCGGGAAGCGTTTTGTAATCTAGTTTCACATACGTTTCATCGTCCATTATTATACACCCAGAATTTCTACACATTAACGAATCGTAGAGTTTGCGGGCCCGTAGTTTCACGGACGCGGCCTGTTTTGGGTTCCTTTTGGGTTTTTCTGCTTTCGGTATGTTTTTAGCCCAAGACTTTCTTTGGCACGCATGACGTTACTCGACCCCTAGTTTTTTCGCAACATCCCAAACCGAAGTCGCTGGTTTTTGCTTGTAGGCATCCCTGATCTTTTATCGATATCCGGACTAACAGGACCGGACTTCCGACTACTCTTCGGCGCATCTTCAAACGTACACTGTTCTCTATATTGTTGAACCGCAGATCATACCGCTCCGACGCCTACACCCTCTTCCTTGGCACAATTTTCTCAAAGAGAGTCCGCTCACAGTGCACCATTTGTGCACGATACTTTTTCGGTGTTCCGGAATAAGACCGTGCATTTTGATAGGTAACACAAAACTGAGCACTTTTTGATGCTATGTCATTCAGAAATGTGCAAACAAAAGGACGCAGCCAAAACATGTTGAGATATTTCAATATATTCAAAGTGACCGTTAAAATAAGGTGTGCTTATACTTTCTGGATCAGTCGTTATTAGGCCATTCATGGTCATACTACTTGGCAAATTTGTCGACCTTCTTCTTCCAGAACTTCCAGGCGGGGCTTGCCTACGAAAAACATCAGGCCGGGGATCTGCTTTGAGTCCGCTTTAATGTTCGTTTCGTCGTCGATTACGAAGCATTTCGGTTGAACCAACCACTCGCAGTATAGTTTCCTGGCGCGGATTTGACCACCGTGTTCTTTTTTATCGGTTAGGTTATGCGCCTTCCTTACCTTGAAGGTATGAAGTCCGGCCCGCTTCATTGTCTGCTGGACGAACAAGACAGCTAAATTGACCATCTGGGCAACGTCCCGGATCAAATGATTCGGATTGCGCTGAAATAATCTCTCATCTTCATTGCGTTCACGAGGTCGGTCGTCTTCGCATTTCTTCCACTACCAGCTCGCCGCTGGATCGTCTTGTCTCCTTGAATGGTTGTACCACATGGGACACGGTCAAATTGTCGATTCTCAAACGATTCCGCGAATTGGCCTAGATTTTCCACGACCACGCCCATACTTTTTGTCCAAGCACTTCTGCTTACACCACTTGACAGATTGTGATGAAATTTTGCTCATGTAAACAATACATTTCAAACTAGTTTTACAAAAATTCCATACAATTGTATTCATTCAATGAAAGTTATACATAAACGAGAATGCTGATTTTTTTCGAGTACAATCTTTGCATAACAACTATATCTTTCAAATATTAGCTTGTTGTGCACTTAATTTTGTTTTTTACAATAACAATATAAATACGAAAACGAGTATTAAGACGATTTTCTTCAATTATTCTTTCAGCCAATGGTATCGGCCTCGGACTACACACCACTAGTGAGACCTCGACTGGGCAATCATTCTTCTAACGGTAATGAATCATCTATTTCTGAAGCAGATGTACAAAAGCGTATTCAGGAAGTATTTAACCGTAAGGGATACTCTAATCCAGATCCAAGTCCTAATGATTCCCAAGAAGCATCGGCAGAATTTGTAGCAGTGAGCACTGTAGGTAGACAATTTCAAAAATCAAGCTATTTGCACTTGTCGCCAGCTATTTGTAACTATTGGAAGGTTAGTTGAAATTAAAGCGCATATTTTCTCTAGGATAGCCAACCGACGAGACAGGGCAAACGTCCACTAAGGAAAATTGATAAAACATTCGATCCAAAAAGTCCTACGTCATCAAGCACCCAAACGGAACCATAACCTACGTGCCACCGAGTGACTTAGATATAGTGGCACCGTTGTTGCTACTGCGCTCTACGACTACACCCAGCAGCACCATATCCAACGTGCTCATCGACAAGATGAGTGAAGCAAGTACGAGTGATAGAATGAACTGTCGAAGTAGGCGTACTTAGGCGAAAAATGCTTAAACTTGGTTAGATATGTCCCATAACAAACAGGGAATTCGGTCTAGAACAATCAACCCGTTTCTGATATGTGAAGTGGATAGCAAGACATGGTTTGAAATGATTACTAAATCCGCTCAGCTATCGCTTATGCTCAGCCGTATTCGAACCAATCGACTTGATGTTTTCTACTTGATTGAAGTATGTTTGAAACTTTATATGTTCAACAGATCAATTAGTTTAAATGAAAGTAATAAGGCTGACCGACAGGAGTTAGTACACTGCTGAAGTGGTACTTTCACCCGACCAGCTGTTCAACTAGGAAAGTTTTTCAAAATGGTTGATGGTTCTGTTACAAAAAAATCTATTGTTACACAAAAAATGGTTTATTGTTTAATTCTTTTGAAAACTCTGTTGCCATGAATGTGCTTTCGTTAAACATGCATGCATTATTTTTCATTATAAAGCAATGCATAGAAAATGCACTGTCACGACTCATGTTATGGTCAGACTGACTTTGCCTAAATTAAAAATCTTGTTTGGTGAAAAACAAGTATTTATGATTTTTTTTAAGATCATTTATTTGTACAAGCTCAATTGAATCAACTTTACAGAGCTAAGTTTTTATATTTATATACATCAATTATTTTAAATTTAACGTAAAGGGGATAGAACCGATTTCTCGCGGCCGTCTCGAGGTTAATAGAATAACAACTGAAAGGATGGAAGGTGGGCTGGAATTTGAAGTGTGGTTCACATAACACATTTTTTAAATTCTGAATTGTCAAAAACTTATAACTATACAACTTTTGGCTTTTTTGACTTTTTTGACATTTTAGAAGAAAAAAAACACACACACATACACATATAAAAAAATTTAGAGTTAACATGCAGGTTGATCTAACTACAATCTAAAGCTAATGTTAGTCAAAAACACATAAATGAGTTTTAGAAACTCCAGGACATGCAGAGCCAAAATATCTCGAGCTGATACATTGATTGCTCTACTTCGAGCCCGAAGGGAATCTATAAAGCTCAGATCTCGACTCCACGATGTTCAGCACAAGACCAAATAACGTGATCTATGTCCTGATAGCCTTGTCCACACTCACAGAGATTGCTGTCACTCAGCCCAACCCGGTATAAATGATGCGTTTAAAGAATGATGATTGGACATGAGGCGAGACATGACACGAATGAAGTCTCGACCCACATCCATCCCCTAAACCAAGATTTCTTCGACACTTTTGAGATTGATAGAATGTTGCCATCGCCCCAAATCTCCTTTACTCCATTTATACTGCCAGCTGAGTAACTGTTGACAAAAAATTGGAAAAAATTCTGTTGAAGCGACTTGTCGATTACAAATATCGCCTTCAAGCCGCCCTGTTATCATCATTTAGGTGTCTCTCCCCCACCGAATACCATGGTGTTCATGTCTACCCAGAATCAATACTGAGGACGGTAAAATAGAAACCAAATTCCAGAGTTGATCATGGTTAATGGAAGTTCTGGACGGAACGTTAACTTTTTTAACGGAAGCTAAGTTTTTTTGCTGAAACTATGCAAAGGTCTTTTTCCTTTGCAGATACTTGACAAGCAACGATTTCGACGCTGAAAGAGCTGGAAGAGATATTTTGCAGAAAGGATAGCAGTTTTCGAACCCACAAGCACTTCTCCATAAGAATCGTCTCTATCCAGGCGTATAAAGGGTGTTCCAATCAAAATTTGGTCAATTAGTAATGTGTGTGAGTCAAATATTCGGCTAAGCTTCCTTTTACCGAATGCAAATTTCCAGGTCTTTCGTTTAATACCCGCCATAAGATTTTTTTATGCAGTCTCTCTTGTCCACTTTATTCGCCGCACAACGCCCCGTTTGCCCGAAACTGTATCTCTGCTCACGCAGCTTTATGAGTGTTTTGACTTCCGCTTGACGGCCCAATATTGTTCGATTGGCGGAGCCCGGGTGTGGAGGGTTCTTGTCCTAGGCATCACTTGAACGTTGTTGGCAGCATACCACCTACCATAGCATGAAGCATGGCAGTATGGCATTTGACGCTTACACAATCCTGGGTTGGCGGCCCCGACCCAGGAGATCGACGGAAGCGCCAGCTAGAACTGCCTTGGATATGACAGGCTCTTTCATCCAGACGATCTCTCTGCGTCAACATCTGCCAGGTCCTTATGATCAGCAGAGGGCTGGGAGGAAGTGTTGATTAGATGTCTACTTCGAAGATGCAGGAGACTCTTCCATGACAACCTTGATACATCTGGGTTGAAGTTGGATGGGATTGTGCAATGGAGGCTTTCCTTGGCGAGGGAAAGTGCACATGTATACGGCGTATGTATGGGTCGCTGGGGTGACGAAGCTAAAAAAAAGTTGATGCACTCCATTGTTATTCTGCGCTTCTGGGCTGGAACACAGGTGTGTTTCTACTCCAGGCCCTTCCTGCGTGTGAGCTTGTCCGGTCGGTTGGGACATGAGCACTAACTCTTGTGTAGCCATCTATGGATTATGGTTATAGCATATTGGTCACTCTCTGAAAAGAAAAAAAGGACACACAAACGCCCGCGCACTACCAATATACGGGTGTGCATGTAGACTCTGTTTGGTTGATGTTCTAGAGCAGTGGAGGTGGACTAAGGTTACATTTACAACAATGTTTTTCATGTTCGTTTGGAGTAAATGAGGCCATCGAATCACCCACAGTCCAGTATCCATTTCTGTTCTTGTTATCTATCTGTCCTTATTACTATTCTTGTCTCCTCGCTTGAGTACATGAAAAGGTCCTACTCTCAGCCAGAAATTTCATCACCCATGACCAGGCAACCAGGTGCACACCGGTACCAACTCACTTACTAGCTTCTCTTCCAGGGAACCTGGCGAATGCGACCATTGAGGCTTATTATGATTCGGACGGGACTTCCCCTTTCCTTGTTATGAGCGGCATACTGCTTTTGCTGACTTCACAGCACAATATAAAACTCACTTCTCCCAGATTTTTTGTTGTTGGCAGCATCTAACTCCCATGACCTTTTTTCCGTAATGGCAAGATGCCAAATCTGGCAAATAAGACGGAACAATTGTGTCGCTTCAGGAATGGCAGTAGACGGTTTTGTAGGCACGCGCTCAGATAAATTTCCTTGTTGGTGGTTCCAGTCGCAGTATGCGTTGCTCTTCAAGC
>JASCZW010011431.1:0-32121 GCA_034211315.2 Aedes japonicus
TTAAACTTCAATCGCACCATTGATTCTATACTCGATTTCAACATCAGTTTCGACTTGAATTTCAATTCAATTTTAATATCATGTTTAGTTGAAATGCAACTTCAATTTCTTAAATTTTAATTTCAATATAGTCTTATTTCAACTTCAATGTGAGCTCCAATTTCAACTTGAATTTCACTTTCAATTTCACTTTCAATTTCCACTTCAATTTCATCTTCAAGTTCAACTTCAATTTTAACTTCAAATTAATATATTATGTCTGCTTCAATTTAATCTTCAATTGTAATCTGCAACAACTTCAATATCAACACTCAAAACCTGACCACTTTTCGTGACGGGGCAATTCGATTTATTTTTTAATTGTACCCCAGTAAAGTAGTCAAAGACGTTGTCTACGTCATTAATTCCCAAGAACACCCTCGGCCAGCAATCGCGTTTTTTAAGTGTCCTTTTTCAAGAGCTCCGCTTCAAAGTATCGTAGAAGTTCAATGTGAACTTATAAGCTGCTTGAAAGTTTCTTAGAAGTTCCTTGTAAGTCGTCATGACAAAAATGCACATGACATAACAAATATAATTGCTAAATGATGATAGCGATATGAATTGACTCAGTTAAACAATAAGGGATTTGGCAATAGCAAACAACATAATTCTGAGTTTGTCAGCTCATGAAAACGCTTGACTAGGATAATAAGCCTGAGGTACGGCGTTATTTGCTTGGCTTTCTTACTGCAGACAACTTGTGATTATCGAGAAAGAAAAACATCATCTTCTGTGCAAAATGAGTCGATGAATATTTATAACGCACTCCTGGAGCCCCCCTCCACCATAAGGACAATTATCATAATTTACTCCATCCTTCACGAACGTGACTTTCCGCCGTTGAAGGGTTGCAATGAGACAGTTAATGTGATTCCGATCGCACAATGCCGACTTCTCCGGATGAGTGTCTCTGCATCAGTTCGCAGTGAATGCTGCGAACGTGCAGTGCAACGCCGCGCTAGCTCATTAATAATTCATCAAATTAATTAACGCAATGTCGGTTTTGCCATGTTAGAACATGACACGGTGAATAATTTCCAAATGCGAAGAAAGATACTGCCAGGGAGAAAGTCAATCCTGAATGACAATGACGGGGGCGTCAGGCAAGTAGGTGTTCTGGGGCACTCGAAGGTATCACCAGGTCTGAGTGCTATCGAGAAGTGTTATTTTTCAGTTCTTTACCATTAAGTAGAGGTATTGGTAAAATCTTTGTAATCATGATGGGGCCAATTATAGAACTCGAGTCGACCGTCACTTTGCTCGACAGGTCTGTTTTGCTGTTCAAGATGTCGAGATCGAAGAAATTTTGTTGAGTTGGTCGACTCAATCGACAACTCTGAAACAAGTGACTGATCTGTCACATTTTGCCGAGTAAAATTTTGTTTTGATACGCGTTTTTCATCGGTTTGTGCTGAGCGAGGCAAGAAATACACTCTTGCCACTCTTCACACTCTTCTGGGTAAATCAAATGGAGAGTCTCGTCACTGCAGGAGACTTTTCTCTCTTCATCAAGTGACAAACGTCCCTTCGACTCTCGGATAACCCTCTAAACTATTACTATTTTTGACGGACAAATTAAGGCCAGATTTTTATTCAAATGAGGTAAACATTGGCCATGTATGGCTTTTATTTTGAGGCAAAGACAAAGAACATACAAAACATTTGTTTGGGTATTTTGATTGGATATAGTTTTGATTTTATTCAATACTAGCTGATCCCGGTGCGAGCATTGCTACGCCTGCAACTAAATGAATGAACATTTCATAGAACTGACGCTTTTTTTTAATGAGTTTTTTTTTTGAGTAATAAGGAGTTCAAACTTCTATCAGAACATTCTTCTTACCCAGACAATACACAGTTTGTGGCTTAGTTACCTGGATAATTCTCAGGATTGGTTGAAATTTGTGTTTGAATTCACCATAGAAACATTTCTTGCATTCAAAAAACCCCGCATACCATTTTTGATTCCATTTTGCTTGATTAGTTCTCAAGCTATGCAGAAATTGTGTTTCATTTGTATGCGAGCCGGAAGGGGGAAGCGGTCTCAAACAATCATAAGAACCTTCCCCAGCCCCAAAAATACCTGCATACATATTTTCACTCCGATCAGTCAGACAGACAGTCAGACAAGAAATCCATTTTAATATAAATAAAAATCCTGTTTCCAATAACCCTCACATGCCAAATGGGGTTTCATTTACTTGAATAGTTCTCGAGTTATGCAAAAAAATTGCGTTTCCATTTATGTAGAGCTCCCTCCCCCCCCTTTCAGAAGGGAAATGGGTCTCAAACCATCACAGAGGTATGTCTGACCTTCAAAAATCCCATGCCAAATTTGATTCCATTTTGTCTTTATTAGTTCTCGAGCTATGCAGAAATTTGTGCTTTGAGGCACTTTGTTTGAGAGACCACCCCACCCCACCCTTAAGAAGGCGGAAGGGTCTCAAGTGACCATAGAAACATTTCTCTATCAAAAACCTCCATATGCCAAATTCGGTTCCATTCTGCTTGATTAGTTCTCGAGTTATACAGAATATTGTGTTTCATTTGTATAGGAGGGGGCCCCGCCTTCAGGGCGAAGAGGAGTCTGAAACCATCATAGAAACCTTTCTTGCCTTTAAAACCCCACATATGCTAAATTTGGTATCTTTTGCTTGGGGTCTCAAACCACCGTGGAAACATTTCTTGCCTACAAAACCTCGACATGCCATATTTAGTTCCATTTGATTGATTAGTTCTTGAGTTATGCAAAAAATAGTTTTTCATTTGCATGGGAGCCCCCTTTCTAAAGGCGGGAGGGGTGTCGAACTATAATAAGATCCTTTCCGGACCCAAAAACCCCTGCATACAAATTTGCATGGCGGTAGGATAGTTCTCATGTTTGGTTTAAATTCTGTGTTTCGTATGTATGGTAGCCCCCCTTTTCAGAGTGAGGAGAGGGTCTTAAATTACCACAAAAACATTTCTTGCCTTCAAAAACTCACCCATACTAATTTTGGTTCCATTTGCTTGATTAGTTCTCGAGTTGTGCAGGAATTTGTTTTTCATTTGCATGGGATCCCACCCTTTCTAGAAGGGAGGGCTCTCGAACTATCATAAGATGCTTTCCCGGACCCAAAACCACTGAATACAAATTTGCAAAGCAGTAGGTATAGTTCTCATGTTTGGTTGAAATTTGTTTCATTTGTATGAGAGCCCCCTTTTAAAGGGAGGAGGGGCTTTGAACCATACTATAAAAACATTTCATGCCTTAAAAAACTCGTCCATTCCAAATTTGGTTCCATTTGCTTGATTATTTCTCGAGTTATGCAGAAATTTAGGTTTCATTTGTTTGAGAGCACCCCTTCCTCCTTCCTCCTCATATGACGGAAGAGTCTCAAATCACCATAGAAACATTTCCTCCTTCAAAAACTTCCACATGCGAAATTTGGTTCCATTTCTCTTATTAGTTCTCGAGTTATGCAAGGATTTGCGTTTCATTTGAATAGGTTGCCCCCTTTCAGAAAGGGGAGGGGTCTCAAATCAACATAGAACAATTTTTTGTTTTCAAAAACCACCACATAATAAGTTTGGTTCCATTTGCTTGATTAGTTCTCGAGTCATGCAAAATAGTGTATTTCATTTATATTGGAGCCCTCCCCCCCCCTTAGGATGGGAGGGGTCTCAAACCAACATAGAAACATTTTTGTCTTAAAAACCCACCACATGCTAAATTTCGTTCCGTTTGCTTGATTAGTTCCCGAGTTTTGCAGAATATTGTGTTTTATTTGATATAGGAGCTCCCCTTTTATGGCGAGGGAGGGTTCTCAAGCTACCATAAAAACCTTTTTGCCTTCAAAAACTCACTACATGCTAAATTTGGTTCTTTTGCTTGATTAGTTCTCGAGTTGTGTATAAATTTGTGTTTCATTTGTATGGGAGCCCCCTTTTCAGTGAAGGGAGGGGTCTCAAACCATCATAAGATTATTCTTCGGCCCCAAAAATCTCTGCATACAAAATTTCACACCGATCGGTCCTTCCGCTCGCGAGTTAAATCGTGACAAAGGAAACCCCAACTCATTTTTATTTATATAGATTTTATTTTACAAATAAAAATCAAAATGGCGCCCGCAATGTCACTTGGAGCTGGTTGGTAGTTCTCTCCCGGCGTAAATTGTAGCTGCGCACACGTTTGCTGGAATCGAAAATCGTTTTCATTAGTCGATTCTGCAATAAATTTGACGGTATCTGACTAAGCCGGATTTTGAATAGCCTTAAAATTGAAAATTTGGTGCTTAGTTGAAGTTTGAGTATCGTTTTTTCGTGTTATTTTCAATGCTTAAGACTGTATAAAAAATCAAAAGATAACATAGATAAGATCGACAAGCTCCACAAGTCAATGGGTCGAGTCGTTTTTTTTTTAGAATCGTGCACATAGTTTTGAAAACAATTGTTTCGAAAAAAACAAGTTTAAAATTTAGGGAGGTGGCTGTGACACTGCTTCGAACAATGCGCTGTAGAATCTTTTGCACTTCTCGGATATTTTTGCCTCAACATTTACCTTTCAAAAAATGCAATAAAAAATTTGATTTTACGAACATTTTGAATGAGAACCTGGCCACAAAGTAAATGTTATTTTCTCGCTTAAATACCCATGAGCTGTTGTAATTAATCTTAGAACTCTTTATTTTAGTACTGTGTTAAGTGATTCATGAAATTAGTGGTAGATTTTTAGAAATATACAAAGGAACTACTCAGAACTTAAAATTCAAAAGGAGACTTCCCAAAGCTTCAGGAACGAATCTTCCTAGAAGTTCAGAAAGATACTTTCTAGAAGCTCAGAAACTTGCTCGAAAAAAAACTTCTCCGAACTTCAGACAGAAACTTCTCAGATGTATAAGAAGACCTTCATAAGTGTAAGAGCAGGATTATCAAGAAAAAAAAAAATTAAGACCAAACATTCCCAAATTTCAAGATCATACTTCCCAGATGTTTACGAGAGAACCATCAGAGGACTTCTCAGAGCTTCAAATAACAGTTAAGGAAAGAGGTCTTCTTACTAGTTTAGAATTTTCCTCTGAAGCTCTTTCCAGAAATGTAAGATAAAACTTTCCAGAAGTTCAGAAAAAAAAAACTTCCCCGAAGTTCAGGAAGATACAAACCAGGAAAGACATTACAGGTATACCTCGATAGTACGTACATCAACTTCATCACTTCAAATCGAAATTGCATAAAAACTACTGATTACACAAGAAAACTAGTACAACCAAAAGAAGGAGCAGAAGTTTTTCTTTCTTTTGGTCTTATTAGATTTCAGATGCAACTAGCAGTTGCAATTTGAAGTGAGAAAGTTGATGTACGTACTATCGAGGTATACCTGTATTATTTTAAAAAAAAATCAGGATAAAATTTGTACGAAGCTCAAGACGATTCGTCCTAGAAGCTTCAGACAGAACTTCTTTGAAGTTCAGGGTTGGACTTACCAGAAGTTCCGGAAAGAACTTCCAAAAAATTTAGTTTTAATTTTCTAGAAGTGCTAGAAGGCTTTCCTGAATGACAGAGACGAATAACCAGAAGGGTTAAAGCGCCTCTAAATGATAAAAGAAGACGTTTTCTCGAAGTACAGAAGAAAAAATTCCAGAATTCCAAACAGAGGCTTCCTTGAAGCCTCTCCAAACAACGGAGAGAAACTTTCCAGAAGCATAGGAGGTGATTCCCAATAGCTTGAGCAAGAATTTCTCAAAAATTTAGGAATTCGGACTTCTTTGAAGTTAACGATGAAACGTCAAACAAATTTAAGGAGAATTTTCCTAGAAATTCCGGAAAAGATTTTCCCACAGTCTCGGTAAAATTTTCCTCTGATTTTAGGATGGGACTTTCGGACTTTTCGGAAGCAACTTACTAGAGAGCGCAGTACCTATAGGTTAGAAGGTTTTTCTCAAAAAAAAAAATTAGGAAGAACTGCTCTGAAGTTCAGGAGATGGCTGCCCAGGAGCTCCGAAGTAAACTTCCCAAAAGTTCAATTGTGACTACCCAGAAGTACTAGGTATTTTTCTTGAATCTCAGAAGTGAACATTCAAAAACTCAGAATGAGATTTTCTCGAAGTTCAGGATTACCCAGAAGCTCAGGAAGATACTTCACAAAAGAACAGGAAGAAATTTTCGAAGAGTAAAGGGTGTACGGAATCAAATTGAGACACACAAAAATATTCGGCAAAATTCGCCCGTTCAACCAATCACCTTAAAAGATTCAGGGAGTAAAATAAAACATGTTATGAATATTTTCCCATGTTTGTTTTATTCAATTTCAATACCATATCCAAATGCACGAACCTTCTTCTATACACAACTCATAAGTTCTTGTACACATTTGGACCAACTTTTTTTTTTTGCGTGGCAATCCATTTTTTCTTCCTATCTTCGTCCGATTTCATTTCCTTAGGATGCTTCCGAAGCGCCTGCTTCATGATGGCCCAGTACTTTTCAGTTGGCCGCAGTTCCGGTGCGTTCGGGGGGTTGAGATGCTTCGGCACGAAATTGTCCTCGTTTGCCTTGTACTACTCCAAAACCTCTTTCGAGCAATGGCACGAGACTAAATCCTGGCAGAAAAATCGTAAGACCATCGTGTGACTTTGCAAACTTTGACATTTTCTGCTTTTTAACGTCCTCAGGGACATCGAATTTACGATGAGCAGTGAAAACTGGGGCCCCGGAAGCTGCTGGAAGTCTGCTTTTACATACGTCGCATCATCCATGACGAGGCAATGTGGTTTCGTAAACTTCTGGATATAGAGCTTCCGTGAACGTGTTTTACGCACCGTATTCTGCCGTTCATCGCGATTAGGCGGCTTTTAGACTTTGTACGTATGTAGTCCTTCACTTTTTTTTCGCATCTTGCACGAAAATTTTGGTTAGATTCAGTTTCGTCGCCACATCTCGAACTGAACTGTTGGGATTCCTATTGAAAGCTTGAACTACCCGCTTGGGATCCTTAACACTATACGGAGATCCATTTATGCCACTTTTTTCTTTCCGATCGATGGTCCAACGTTCGTGATACTGATTTAAGACATGAAACACCGTAGAAATAACCATTCCCAGCTTCCTGGTGATGTCTTGATAAAAAAGATCCGGATTTTCGAGGTACGTGCGCAAAAAATCTTTGGGCCGCAGCTGTTCTTCCGACTCCATCTTCGTAACAATTGTACATCTGCTAGAGTAACTTACACAGCGTAAACAAATACACATTAAACTAATTCCACCCAAAATTTCAAAAGAAAATACCCAACGTCTTAAAAATTACAGCCATTCAAAAGTGGTGCAATTTGGTTCCGTACAACCGATATAGGGTGTCCACGATGAAATTGCCACACACAAAATTGATTCGCAAATTTCGAGTTTTCATCCGATTGCCATTAAATTTTCAGGGATTGAGAAATAACTATTAAACTTCATTTTACCATTTTACTCGTATTTTATTTACAGTCCATACGCAAATGCCCGCACCTTGGCCCTAACCCCGGCCATAAGATTCTGCACAACCTGTGAATCAACCGTTTTTTGCATGTAAACCCATACTTTCTACAGTTCCTCGAATGTCTTCACTACCTTAGGTCGCTTAAGAAGGTGCTGCTTCATAATCGCCTAGTACTTCTCGATGGGGCGGAGCTCCGGAGTGTTGGGAGGGTTGAACATTTTCGGCACGAAATTGACCTTATTGTCCGCATACCACTTCAGCACGTCCTTAGAGTAGTGGCATGAGGCCAAATCCGGCCAGAAGATTGTTGGGACGTTGTGGGCCTTCAGGAGAGGAAGCAGCCGCTTCTGGAGGCACTCTCTTATGTACACCTGTCCGTTCATCGTGTCCTGGTCACGAAAGGTGCACTCCGCTTCCCGCACGTGCAGATGGCTTGCCAAACCAGGAATTTCTTCGCAAATTTGGACATCTTCTGAGTGCGGACATGCTCCGGAACGCTGAACTTATCCTTGGCCGCGAAAAACAGGTTGCCGGGGATCTGTTTGAAGTCGGCCTTCACATATGTTTCGTCGTCCATGATGCAGCATTCAACTTTCGTCAGCATGTTGAGGTACAACTTCCTGGCACGGGTTTTGGCGGACTTGTTCTGCTTCTCGTCGCGATTAGGGGCCTTTTGTACATTGAACGTTCGAAGCCCAGCCTTAGTTTTGGCCTTCTGGACAAAACTTCGGTTTAGGTGCAGCTTCTTAGCCACATCCCGAACGGAGGCGTTCGGATTTCGGTTGAAGGCCACAACTTCCGATCGGCTTCCGATCGGTGGTCAACCGTTCCTCGAACCGCTTTATCACTCGCGACACCGTGGAATTCGCGATTCCCAACGTTTTAGCGATGGAACGATGCGAGAGATCCTTGTTTGCGTGGTGAATGCGCAAGATTTTATCACGCACGAGCTGTTCTTTCGACTCCATTTCCGCAAGTTTTGATCACAGGACCTTAGAACTTGCAGGATATAAATAATGCACTATGAACTAAATCCACCCAAATTTTCATTAAATTCTACCCAACGGTTAAAAAGTTAGAGCAATTTCATAGTGTGGCAATTTCATCGTGGACACCCTTTAGGTATAGATGTTACTTCCTAGTAGTTTAAGTAGACATTTTACAGAAATTTAGGAACAAACTTCTCCTTAGTTCAGGACTAAACTTCCCAGAAATTCAAAAGAGGACTTCTCGAAAGTTCAGGAAGAAACTTCCAATAAATTTAAGGAGAATTTCCAAGCAATTCTGGAGAGGACTTTCCCGTAGCTTGGAGAAATTTTCCTTGTAGTTCCGGATGGGACTTATCAGAAGATTAAAAAGTTACTAAGTTCATAAAAAAACTAACCCTATGTTTCTGAAAGGATAAGTTGGGTTGTTGGATGTGTCCAGAAAATCAGGAGTGACTGCCAAGAAGTTCATAAGGAAAATTTCCAAAAATTTTAGCAAACAGATTGGCTGTAGATCAAGTGAGAGCTTCTATGAAATTCAAATGGTAATCATTCATATGACCATAATGATATTAATTGTTCATGACATCATGTTAAAATATGGTAAACACCATCTTACCAATCGTTATCTTCGTCCTATGAGCTAGGACACAAACTCTTGTTGAAAGTGAAATTTCTTGGATTCCAGCTCACCTGGTTTAAGAAATTTAATTGGTAAAAAAGCTTCTCCGAAGTTCAGAGATGTTTCAAAATAAAAAACTCAAGAAGTTCATCAATACATCAATACAAAGCAGTTTTCAAGAATCCTTCCAATGTTCAAAAAACCTCCATAAAATTAAAAAACAACACCCTCGATTTTGAAAAATTCAACACTAAGGGTAGTAGCAACTAAGAAAAAAGTTTTAGTGCTATACCAGAAAATCAGAGACCTTCGAGATAAAATCGTCGAGGTGAGATCGATTACTGCAAATCGATACAGCAACTTTTGACTGGTAATTGATTAAAGAAATAATATTGTCAGTAGCTTTGTTATAAACGTCACGCATAAATTAGGCGGTGATAACTTGACAAGAACTCCTAAGTCGAGTTATTAGTACGAGACACTGAAGAAGTCTGCACATTGTAGACGAAATACGCGTATCTGTCGAAGATAAGCAAAGGTAGTTGGAATTAAATGGAAGAAACTAATTTTTCTTCTAATTTCTAGTTAACAATTCATTATTTTTGGCAACTTTGTTACTGGTTTTCCTAATTTGTACATAAAGAAAGAATCACATCTTTCTTATAAGCAGACATTATTTTTATTGTGGAGATTTTCATCCAGTTCCATACATGATTGAAAGATGCTTGCTGATCAAAGAGAGTTAAGTTAATGAAAATAAGTAAAAATCTCATTCAATAATAAATAGAAGATTAAGAATAAAAAAAAATACGATTCTCTTTCTGCAACAGGATAGGTAAAAACAAACATTATTTGCTTTGAAATTCGAAGTCAAACGCTAAAATTAGCATTTAATAAACGAGTTAGCTATTACCGTAATGAGAAATAAAATAAATGAAACAAAGCTGTATAGTTTTACACTATGGCTAATGTATTCTAATTCTTACCTTCTATATACGCAACCTTATTCGGATCGAGACAAACCTTGGCTGAAGGCTCATTTTCTTGGGATCGTTCAGGTTATGGATCTCTACGGTTAGACATATTTTCTAAGCAGGAAATCCTTCTTGCTTAGAAAATATGTCTAACCGTAGAGATCCGAGAACTTTCACGGTTTCTTCTGCTGAATGAGCTTAACAATTTTTGACTGTTACCCGACCAGGAACATATAACATAAACATTACAAAATTATAACAAACCTTGTTACGACTAACTGATTATAATTTAAATTTTCTTGAAACATTTTCATCTGGATAATTGTAAAACATACTTATAACAAATTATGATATAATACCATCGGCGGCACAAGCTGCGTAAAGAAGTAAATTAATTTTAACACTAGCTGATATGATTTTGCTACATCGCAACAAAACTGTTACAAAATTTGTTTTGTTTGTGTTATATGTATTTTATAGTTTGCTATAATTTTATTATCTCTAGAGGATCTTTTGTTAGGATATCCGTTATTTTAACAACATCCGCGATCTAAATTCAAACAACCTCTATTATAAAAACAGCGTAACTGAATAACAAAACTTGAAATAATTTTGTTGTTCCCTTTTGGTCGGGTACCCACAAACCCTTCATCTTTGTTTTAAGGACTTGCTCTTGTCCAAGTATATGGATCATTTGATGCTATTGAGTACAAGTATTTAAAATTTTCAGAATTACACTTCTGACTTCTGAAAAAACAGTTAGATTTTTTTGTTAAGGAATTCGAAAAACATTATGGAACAAAAAATTATACAATATATAACGAATATATTCATAAGTACACTAGCTGACCTGGCAGACGTTGTCCAGCTTATAATTAAACTACTTATTGGAAAATTTAAGAAGGAATTAGCTCGAATAACAATCGTATGGTTGTGAAATGGCATTCGATCTAAAGCAGCCTTGAACATTTGAATCAATCTATTGTAATCATGAACCATCGCTTGCAATAATGTTGCTGAGCGAATCTCCCAAGAAATAAATCTGTAGAAATGTATGGTCTGCGTCCGTCGGTGGCAAAAAAGAACCCGCTTTTTAATAAATTTGGCCTTGAACCTGTAACATTGATTGGTCCTCAATTTCACAATTTAATTATTTTTTAACTCTGTAAGGTCCAATGTCCAAGAAAACTTTTCAATATTATAATGTGCGTTGTGCCAAACGAAGTCATTTGAAAACAACAATTAAACCCGACCAGAAGGAAACAACAAAATTATTTCAGGTTTTGTTATTACGCTGTTTTTATAATAGCGGTTGTTAGAATTCAGATCGCGGATGTTGCTCAAATAACAGAAAATGTAACAAAAAATCCTCGAGAGGTAACAATATTATAGCAAACTATAAAACAGATATAACAACAACAAAACAAACGTTGTAACAGTTTTGTTACGATGAAGCAAAATCATATCAGCTAGTGTTAGAATTAATTTATTTCTTTACGAAGATTGTGTCTCCCAGGGCAATATATCTTTATTTGTTATAAATATGTTCTACAGTTATGCAGACGAAAATGTGTTTAACAAATTTATATCATAATCAGTTATTCTTAACAAGGTTTGTTATAGTTTTGATATGTTTATGGTATACGCTTCTGGTCGGGTAACTCTTGATATTCTGCAGCCAGTATTTTTAACCACTTTCTGACCCAGGCACCATTGAGTGTATCTAATGATCCAATGGTGACTGATATATCCGAATTGTAATTTACCAAAGGGTCGTATTAAAATTCGTAGTTAATTAATATGGTTATTTCAGGCACGATTGTCACCTGGCCTTTCTGATACTTGTCGATCTATTTCAGTTTGAGTTGTACGGTGATCGTCGCTAACAAGACTGATATTACTCCGTCTAGTAGGAGGCATTGCACAACAATACTAATTGAAATAAATTGAAATCGCAACATAATTAGATTCTGTTTAATTTCTAGTAGTATCGTCGTTTTCACCTTCTTGATGCACTATTAATCACACGGCGAACGATACTAATGTAATTACAAAGCTGACAGTTCAACATAGAAGACTAATACTTTCACTTTCCATTGACTTTCACTCCAATTCTCGACCAGGGCCTATCAACGTTAGTAAACAAACACCTCTAAGCCCTTTTTTTCGCAAGCCATGGGCTACACACGCAAACCTGTAGCATCATTATGAAGGGAAACAATTTCCCCTACATTATTATGGCATTGGAAAAGGGCTCAGAAGTATTTGTTTACAAATATTAATAGGCCCTATTATATTGATGATCGAGAATTAACATCTCACTGCGAGGTGTCACCAATACACATGTTCCAGTTTAAGCGTGCATCTACACCAATGACGTCTATATAAGGTCTGGGGCAACGCCCTGCTTGCTTGTATTGGAAGCAAAAATAATGTAAACATTGCTGAGCCGACGAGTGATGACGTAACACTATTGAACTTTCGATTGGCGAGCATAGGTTCAGATAAAAAAAATCGGTTCAAACGTTTATTATGAATGCTGAATTGTGGAAACAATCATGATATGAATGCCATTTATTGAGCAGAAGCATTTCCTCCCGATAACATGGATCATTCATAGTGAATTTAACTGAAGTAATTGAATTTTTGCCACACAAACTTTCAAAAGCTGAGACTTGAGAATCGAATAGCGATATAGAGCCAATTTTCCATCATCGGTAGACTGGAATCGGTTGCAAAATTAAGTTTTATAGCGCGTACAATAAACAATCATAGAGCGAACGAATCAAAATAAATAGTATGACGTAGCACTTTGCGAGCTTTTGTGTAGCGTGCGCAAGGAGTGCAGTGGTATAAGTGTCATGAGCGAGTTTTGCTCATTTCACTTATATTGTTGTGGCTACTGCGCCAGACCTTATATAGACGCCATTGCATCTACACGATATAAATCGTTTACACTGAAGTTGCTTATTACAAAGGAATGAGTGCGGTTTAATCCCTAAATCCACGTCAAAACCCGTATTTCACAAATACCTCAAGAGCGATAAAAGATAAGTCTGCGTATTTTTCGCGAAAATTTCGTTAAAAAATTAGAAATTTGCGCATCCAGTGTATTATTATTTTTCGCATAACTTTTCCAAAGGACCTAATTCAGTAAGTCACTCATTTTGTTGTTGTTGATTACGATACCATTATAAAAGTTTCCAACGGTTCTCCTGGTCTTGCTGCCTAGCATCTAATAAGATTTCCATACAAAATTACAATTTTGTTTTATTTTGTTTTTTTTATGTTTTTTTTGGTATATCTTTCTATTTTTTTTCTTCATATAAACCTGTTAGGTACCAAGACAAACCAAATAAAAAAGAAATCAAGTAAATCCATCGTTTCGTTCCTGGGTGATGCAGTCACAAACGGACAGCAATGCATTTTTATATATAAAAAAGAAGATAGATAGAGTAAGGTCTGTATCCGCAATAATCCGGACACCTCAAAACATGAATAAAACATAAATTTCGCATTATATTTCCGTCGTAGTTGTTTATTCCAGGATCATGGGATGCGTTTTAACAATTCGTGAAGACAAAACATAGTTATTCGGTATTTGCATAAAATTTTCGAACTTTGCGCTTAACTCCATCCATTAAGGTTTGTACAGACTCTTCAGAAATCGTAGAAGCCGTTCTTTGTCCACATTTGCTGGAAGTAGATTTCTTTGATTCCTTGCTTTTTTCCAGAAAGCTTCCGCTTCATCAGAGCCCAATATCTCTCGATTGGTCATAGCTCTGGGCAATTTGGCGGATTTTTGGTACAATGTTCACTTGATTTGCTACCACTCCAGGGTACCACTCCATCACAGTTTTAGCAAAGTGGCATGATGAAAAATAGGGCCAGAACAAAGGTTTTTCTTTGTGACTTTTGATGAAGGGTAGCAATCGCTTCTGCAGACACTCTTTCTGATAGATCTCCTTGTTGATTGTGCCTGTAGTGACGAAAGATTTACTCTTTTTGTCACACGTGCAAATTGATTTCCACACAAGGTATTTTTGGGAAATTTTGATGCCTTCTTCGTTATTAAATTAAAAGTATTAAAATTTAGCCCTGGAAGCTGCTTGAAATTCTCCAGCACATAAGTTTGATCGTCCATAACAACGCATGAAAACTTCGTCAAATATTCGCAGTACAAACGTCGAGCCCGTGATTTTGCTGCCAAGTTCTGTTTGTCGTTGCGATTTGGAACTGTTTTTACTTTATACGACTTAAGTCCTAAACGTTGTTTTGATTTTTGGACAAAACCAGGCGACATCCCTAGGCCACCGTTCGAATGGAGAGATTTGGGTTTTTCGTTAATATCCTTTTCACCTTTCGGTCCATGACAGGATCAGGGTGTCCAATGCTTTTGTCACTTTTCGTTTTCCTCTTCACCGTCAAACGTTCCAAGAATTATTTGAGTACATCGTGAATAGTGGATTCAGGCAAATCCAATGTTTTTGCAAGGTCTCGTATTGATAAGTCAGAATTTTCCGTACGCCCCTACAAAATTCGCTCGCGCACTTGATTTTCTTTCGTCGCCATCTTGAATACTAAACATGAAATGTAAACATCAACCATAGTCTTTTTCATCATAGACTCTTAGCTATACCACAGGGAAATTTTTCATTCTTACGTGCAATATTTCCAAAGTTACAATGATTTGTAGGTGTCCGGATTAATGTGGATACAGATTTGACATCTAACTTCTCACCTTGTTCAAACCGTTAGAAACCTTGAGACACTATGGAAGTCATCAGGTATCGCAAAAAAAATTTAACAGGATACATCATTTGCCGGAGTAATACATTTGCCCATCAATAATTTCGAAAGGATGTAGTTCTCCAAATAAAAAAATGTCGATTTTTGTGAAATCGGAAAGAATTAATACAAAAGAATTAAAATATGCACCAATGATATATGTGAAATGTTTCAACAAAATAATGCATTCATTTCCATATATGGTAAATTCCTAAGTATTCATCGATTTTCAATTGATTGTATAAACAGTGGTTATGTTCTAGGAACAGTTTTATCTACTGGCAAAAAATTCTCAAACAACATCAGAAAATCAAAAATTAAGTCGTGTCAATGATACGCTTTGATTATGTATAAGCTGGAAGATGGATAATCTAAAACCAACCCGACCAGAAGGGTATAACATAAATATAACAAAATTAAAACAAGCCTTGTTACGACTAACTGATCATGATATAAATTTGTTTAAAATGTTTTCATCGGGATAATTGTAAAACATACTTTTAACAAATTAAGATATAATGCCTTGAGAGAGATAATCTACGTAAAGAAATAAATTAATTCTAATACCAGCTGATATGGTTTTGTTAGATAATAACAAAACTGTTACAAAGTTTGTTTTGTTTATATTTTATCAATATCACAGTTTGCTATAACTTTGTTACCTCTTGAGGATTTTTTGTTACAATTTCTGTTATTTTAGCATCATCCGCGATCTAAATGCTAACAACCTCTGTGGAAAAAACAGCGTAGCTGAATAACAATACTTGAAATAATTTTGTTGTTTCCTTTTGGTCGGGAAGTATTTCTCAATGTGTCAACTGATTAAACGTTTAAAATTAAGAAAGAACTAAAAGTCTTAAACAAAATAATTAGAAATTACGAATATTGGTGACAAAAAAGTGCCATGTTTTGATGTCAATTTGTTACAAAATATAACACAAATTCTGAAAATAATTTGTAACACGGTTTGATATATTTGTGATTGAATATTTTCTGAGTGAAGATCTCTTCAAAATGAATTATATCATAACAAGTTACAAGTATCTTAGGTTGTTAGAATTTTGTTATTTTTCTGTTATGTTCTTCAAGTCGGGAACAAATCCTTTATTGTAAGCAAATATATTGAAATTGTTTCAAATTAAGTTATGAATTTGAAGTAAAATTCTCATGCTTATAACTGAAAACAATATTTTGATTAAAAGCGAAATTTCTTGTTCAAATATGCTGGAAATATTTATAATTTTACAATTCAACTTAATGCGTTCATAAAAAATAGTGCGTTCAAAATGATAACATATGATAACGAAATTTGCCAATGATGATTAGTAAAATTGTTATGCGGAACAGTGGAAATCAAAATGATATCAGGGATAACAGAATAAGTAACAAACTTATAGGATATCTGCTTGTTATTTTCCTATGCTAGGGTTGCTCAACTCGACCTCTATAATTGAACCCTATATTTATTTATTTTCGTCATTATGGTAGTGAATAAGAGTTTATAAATTTTCATTGTTATCTAAATAGGTGTAAAGCTTGGTTTGAAATGAAAATGTTTAAATCAGGGCATTTGTTTCGCAATTTTAGGAAATGCAATTTATTACCATCCACAATGTTTCATCATACGTGATTTCATTACAAACAACGCCATGAGCTGAATACATGAGCAAAGTTAATAACGAATCGAAGAGGGTTGATCCTAATTCAATATTGCAACAATATTGTGCCCTAAATACCAATTCATTGCCATTTAGGCACAATTTTAATTAAAACACAAGTCCATCAGCTCTAATCTACACATGACCTCCGTTTCGGTGTCATCACCAAATAGTCACAGTCCAAATTTGATCACATCTCTGAGCACTAGAATTGTGGCCCGGGTGGAATCATCCCCCAAAATCTACTGAGGGGAGTGCTATAGTCATTATTTCAAACCAGAACAAATTTACATTCGGGGAGCAGCAGGTCTTGCCGAGCATTGCCTTTAATTAAAACAACGGTTCAGATCGACAATGTTACAATAATGGATTTACATTCTGTCGTGCTGACTTTGCCTGGAGTTTCCAATTGTTGAATGTGAATGTCGGTACGTGCTGCTCCGCTTGTGTCTCATTCCGGACGATATGTGTGCTTTTTAATATTGAATTATTTATCGTTCAAACATGAGGCTCCTCTCTGTGACCCTCATTCTGCGGTGGTGGAGTGAGTGGATGAAAAATTAATGAGCCACCAAATGGGCCCCATGTATCATTTGCTGTTTTTGCTTAAGACACAGCATCGGAGTCACTTCTAATGACTTTCCCTGGGTAAATACCTGGGTGGAGGAATTTCAGCTAGATTGAAGATTTATTGTCTTCCGGGTCATGACCGGAGCAACATCGAATTTGACTTATTACATAATAAATTTCATTGAACCCCATTGATTGAATTTCATGGTTGCAAGTTTGGCTATTTTGGATAAGTGGTTGGCTTTCAATCTAATCAGGCCACCATCAAAAGTTAATCGGAAAATAATCCCCTTATCGAGAGCCCGGCCCTGTCGATCCACCGTTTCATGACCCACCCATCCACTTAAGACGGAGCCGAAAATCATAATAATAATAATTATGTGCTTAATGGCAGTTAATGGCATATCAGCCTAGTGCTAATAGAGTCCTATCAATACAGTCTCCGGAACCGTCGGCGATTAATTATCCTCATTCTGCGTCTCGGTCCTCAGGTGAAGCAGCCTGCAAACTCACAGTATTATTGGGACGCAGGTGGTGGGTTCGATTTTCCGATCTGCTTCTTAACATTGAACGCTCTCAAATCTACATTATCGTGGAAAGTCGAGAAGAGACAAAGATGGTCCTTAATTAGAGAACTTGACAATTGGAAATTACCGACCTCGACACCAAAAGCCACTGATAATTGAATAACGTTTCGGAAAACAACGTCCAACGCAAACTACACCTTACAGCGGAAGATCGTTCTCCGTGACTTCTCCTTTCGCCCGAAGACCTTTCCAATTTGATGGCAAATGCAAGTTCGTTTTGTGCAATCGGAAACCCCCTTCGTTTCAAGTGCTCCGTACGATATGAGTTCAAAATATCAAAGTTTGTTCCTTCGGAAGGATGAAAAAACGAGAGAAAGATGTATCCTGTCAGCGAATGGGGAACTGTTCGTGACGTGCATGTGTCATTAGAACTGGGGGGAGGAAGTTTTTGTTGGTTTTCGTGAGCATCGCAAGTTTGGGAACAGTTAACAATGTTTCGAAGCACTACTTTCGTTTCTAGGTTGCGTTGCATCTTTGTGAGGTTTTTTTTTTCTCAGCGACACGGAAACGGGAAATTATTCTTGATTGCTGAAAATTCCAGTTGAGTGGCAACTACCCAACTTACTCACAAGTAGCATATGCCTTCCGTACTTTTTGATTAGTGGTAACGACAATGGTTTTACAATTCTAACAGTCAGTGATTCGACGAACCAGCCACCGGCTGAAAGTCTCTCAAATAAAGATAAACAAACAAACAGTCAGTTGAACACTCAATCTGAATTACAGCTCTATGAAGCCTGTCCACGTTAAATTTCGGACACTTTTCTTCCAGTGTAAATTTAGAAATATTTTTTTTAATAATCATTTATTTGTACAGGCTCAATCGAATCAACTTTACAGAGCCAAATTTTCATATTTTTATACATCATTTATCTTAAAACTAAAGTTATGAGGAAAGAGCCGATTACTCGCGGCCGTCTCGAAGTTAATAGGAATTACAAATTACGGATGGGAAAGAGGGTGGGAATTTAAAGTAGTTTTACATAACACATTAAATTTAAATTCTAAATTATCTTAACACTTTTAACCATACAATTTATGCTTTTCTTTTGACCTGGACATTTTTTGAAAAAAAAACACGCACATACACAGATAAAAAAAACTTAGAGTAAACATACAGGTTAAACTAAGTACAATCTAAGGCTACTGTTAGTCAAAAACACATAAATGAGTTTCAAGTACTCCCAATCACGTACAGCCAAAATATCTTGAATTGACACATTGGGTTGTCTACCTCGACCCCACGATGTTCAGCACAAGACCAAATAATGTGATCTGCGTCCCGATAGCCTTGTCCACATTCACAGAGATTGCTGTCGCTCAGTCCAACCCGGTATAAATGAGCGTTCAAAGAATAATGATTGGACATTCATCCCCCTAAACCAAGATTTCTTCGACACCTTTGGGATGATAGAATGTTGCCATCGCCCCAAATCTCCTCTAACGGGTGTCCACTAAAAAATGAGAATGATTTCAATACTTTTCCATAATAACAAAAACGGCCGCATAGAAATGTCACTTTAGATGAATGAATCGTTGCACTCTCCAGAAAATTTTCATACACTCTTATTTCACTCTAACATGTTCAGTCGTGTTCAGCATGCCGTCGAAACAGGAAGAACTGCGCGCGCGCGTTGTACAATTCTTTCAAGCGAACGAAGATCGTGGAAAAAATACACGGTGGACCATTTTTGTCGTAGAAAAGTTCCGGTATCCACCGTATACCGTATCCTGGCATGCATGAGAGTAACTCGGAAGAAAGGTTGCGGCCGTCCACCGAAAATAATGAATGAGAAAACGCTCCGCTCGCTGCGCAGCATGTTCAACAACAAGGATTCGGTAAGTCAACGGGAAGCAGCCCGAAAGTTCCATTGTTCGAAGTCACTCATCTGCAAGACGCTAAAGAAAGAAGGAATGAGTGTAGAAAGAAAACCAGATCCCAAGAGTACACAGATGAGCAGATTCAAACCGTGAAATCCCAATGCCGCTGGATGACTCGGAATTACGGCGGAAAATCTTTCGTTCTGGACGACGAAAGCTACTTTCCTTTCGAAGTCTCAGATACCGGGAAACGACCGATTCTACACTAAGGACAAATCTACTACTCCTCCAAAAGTAATGTATAAGTTCAAGCACAAATTTGAATCGAAGGTTATGTTATACATCGTAATATCCGATAAGGGTATTTCGAAGCCGTGGTTCAAACCAAGCGGTTTGGCCATCAACCAGGAGGTGTACCAAAGAGAGTGTTTGCAGAAAATACTCATCCCATTTCTTAAACAACATCACTCGGATGGAAAATACGTGTTTTGGCCGGACAAGGCATCATCGCACTACGCAAAAAAAAACGCTAACGTTTTTGGAGAGCCAAAATATACCATATGTCCCAAAAGACCGGAATCCGACAAATTTGCCACAGTGCCGTCCTATCGAGGATTTCTTCGGTCTTTTGAGCTCCATGGTATACAAGGATAATTGGAAGGCCAAGAACACCAAGCAACTTACCAACAGGATCAAAAGCTGCATCCGAAAAATCGATGTGGCTGCCGTCCAACGGTCATGTTCCAGCATAACGACTAAGCTGACTGCACGGCGGACCACGGACCATATGACAATATTCACTAAACTTAGTTTGAAGATTTAAGTTGACCCTTTAATAAAATAAATCAGTTTGAACAAAACTTCACTGGTATTTTTTTCCTGACCCATTCTTTTCGTTCTCATTATTTAGTGGACACCCGTTACTCCATTTAAACTGCCAGCTGACGAGTGACTGTTGACGAAAAATAGGAAAAAATCGATGAAGGCGATTTGTCGATCATAAATATCGCCTTCCATAGCGCCCACCTTTTCATGCGAGTCCGCTTTCTCATTGCCTGGAATTGAACAATGAGATGCGACCCAAACAAAGGTGAAGATATAATAACGCGAAGATAAAGCACTTAGAAGACCTCGTATTTTCATAAGAAAATAGTAGGTGTGCCCTAACCGGCCTTAAGGAGCGAATAGCCTCTATAGAACTGAGACTATCCGTGAAAATGAAGTACTGATCCGGTGTTAGTGAGGCAACAATTTCTAGCGTAAAGTGTATTGCCGCCAATTCAGCGACATATACGGAATAAGGAGCTTGAAGTTTACGATTGGCGCTATAAATTTCATTGAATATTCCAAAGCCTGCTGACTCCTCTATCAATGATCCGTCAGTGAAGAACGATGTAGTGGAATCAACTTGGCCAAACTTTGCAGCAAAAATCACCGGAGCAATCATAGGACGATGATGCTCTGGGATTCCACGAAGCTCCTGCTTCATGGATAAATCAAAATGAACCGAATTGTCGAAATCGGAGAAGCAAACACGATTGGAAATGTTCGGCGAAGGGCTGACATCCTGTGTTATGTACAAATGGTACAAGGTCATGAAGCGGGTTTGAGGGTTCAACTCAAGGAGCTTCTCGAAATTTTCGATCACCTGAGGGTAATTTTGAATTATATCGGGGATCACTGAAGGTTTTACTTATGCACAGCTAAAATTCTCCGTTTTATTCAATTTTTTTTTAAATTTTAGCTTCTATTTAACTTTTAAATTTCAACCAACATTTAAACGTCCATTTTACATAATCTTCAATTTCAAAATCAATTGCATCGACAATTCAAAATTTACTTCTTCAGAAATAAGTTCACAAGTAAAGGTAGTTAATCACAAGCAGTCTTCACAAAAACATGAGCGGCGCTGAGCATGAGCTTGGCTCTCACTAGTGCGCGTTCATCCAGTACGCGCTCTCCTTCTCGTGTTTATGTTTAACGAGCACATCACGCATGGGAGCAGCGGATGAACGCGACGGTTTGTACTCAGATTCGAGCCCAAGTGCAAAACTCGAGTTTAAACATCATGCGTAATACTCGAGTTCGAGCGTAAACCGTGGCGTGCCTCTGCTTGATTATCGGCGACGAGTGAAGCCAAAGGCTGATTGTGTTTTTCTTCGATGGTTACATCCAGGGCTGGCAAATGTCATTTTCGATGAAAAATGACCTACGATTTTTACCGAAACACGTTTGAAAATCTCACCGGGCTAGAGAACAATGATGGATATTTTCTCCAAATTCTCATCGATATTTTTGTCATGATAGAACGTGAAAGCGTTTTGGTTATCGCTCCTACAAGCACATTTATTAGTAAAATTGTGCTTCAAAAGCATTATCCACTTTGTCGATAACATATTATTCCTTGGCTAATTTTATGTAAACTAGCAAGATATTTCTGAAACAAAATCGTATAGGAAAAAATCTCAGGACCGAATGATGGGACAACAATGATAAGAAAGCTCATAATATTTCATTTCTTCTCGTGACAGTGAGAAGGCCTGTTTTGTCATTGTCACATGATGGCCGTGAGATTTACCAGCTCTGGTACATCTGCAAGCAGACAAAACAAGTGTCGTGTGCATTGGTGCGACCTTGAGAAGCACATTTTCAAGAAAAATCTTAATTTTGACATCGCCATATAGTTCGCCAATTATCGCAATTGGATAAAGCTTTTGATGCGTTATTTTATGTACCCTTTGCTTGACTGTTTTACGGGTCAGTCTTCATGAATTATTCCAATATAACAATTAAAGTAATAGATGTTCCAAGGAACTATAGTAATATATTCTCCAAGTAACAGTTATATTACATTTTGAAAGCTTTAGTGTGTTTGATTGTGGAGCTTGAATATTGAAATATTTGTAAAGACCGATAAATAAGAGACTGAATACCTTTTAATTTCACTTATTTTGTGAAATCTTTGACATCCAGGCTTACTCAAGTACAAAACACTAAAATACCGGAATCTGTCGAATAATAAATAAAATAAAAGGAATTAAAAGCTATCTAATCTTCTACTGATTTGTCCTTATCGAAAAGAAATGGTGTATTGATGGCTGCAAGTAGCAAAACAGAATTTAAAAGATCTTCTGGATATGAAGCTGAACCGTGCGCAAACATAGATGTTTGAGTGCGGCTGTGAGCGCCACTGCAAACGGGGCACAACACATGAGCACGGAGCCTACGCTCGTTTTTTTTTTTTTTTATTTTTTTTTTTTTTTTATTTACGACACTTTACACCTGAGTGCATTCGTGTCGGTGCCTACGCTCGTGTTCATTTTCATTTTGATGAGTGCATGTGCGCACTTCGGTCGATTCCCGGTCTGGTCTAGGAATTTTTCGTTAAGGAAACCTTCTCGACTTCCTGGGCATAGTGTATGATTGTACTTGCCACACGCTCATACTAATGCAATAATGGTAACTGGCATCAAAAGCTCTCATTAATAACTGTGGAAGTGCATCTAGAACACAAAGTTGTGAGCAAGCAATAAGCTAATTGTGAAAGCAATAAGCTTGAAATGCTAAAGAAGAAGAAGATGTGCTCACTTTAAGAGAGTGTTCATTTGAGAGTGTATACTTCATCATACATCTGCGCTAGGCTGCACCTAGAAAACTGATCACAAGTAATTAATCTTCGACTTCAATTTTAGCTTTACCTCTGATTTCAATTTGCACTTCAAAATCAACTTGTTATAACGGGTGGCAACTAAAATTTTGGAATTTCTTTCTCAAGCTGTCAAAAAAAGACAAACATAGTTGAAGAAGATCTGATTTATTCAAATAAAAGATACATTGTCCATTGTTGAAAAAACATTAGTGGACATTTGAAAACGGTCCGTAATCGGATGTTCGGCAAAGCTTCCGTTTGATGTCGGAACAGGAGCGTTGTACGGCCTCCATGTCAACTTTGCGAATGCTTCTCTTGATTCTACCAATCAACTGTTTGCAATTCGTGGCTCTCCAGTTATTTTTGTACACCAAGAAACTCAAAACCCCGAAGAAATCTTCGATTGGGCGACACTGAGGCAGATTTGTCGGGTTGTGGTTTTTGGGTACAAATGGGATCGAATGGGTATTCAGGAACGATTGTGTTTTTATGGCGTAATGCGATGACGCTTTATCCGGCCAAAACACGTATTGTCCATCAGCGTGATGTTTTTGTAGAAACGGGATCAAAATTTTCTTCAAACATTCGTTCTGGTACACATCTTGATTGATTGCCAAACCAGAGGGCTTCGACAGATACGCGTATTTCGTCTACAATGTGCAGACTTCTTCAGTGTCTCGTACTAATAACTCGACTATATTTGTATATTTTATACAAAAAAAGAAGAAGAAAACAAATGTCTACTGAGAAGAATGATTCAACAATGAAATTGAATCGAATTGAATGGAATTGAATCTTGCGCTTTGAATTTAAAAAAAATTACATGAGTGATCTTCGAAAAAAAATGATTTTATAAATAACTAGTATTTCATCTTCAACATCGACGACCGTTTCATTATTATTCTTTTTCTCATTTCAATTTTGAAATCAATTTCAACTTCAATTTCATCGTCAATTGCAATTGAACATTTTGAGTTTTGAATTTTCAATGTAAACTATGCATTCTATACAATTGAATCTTTATTTTAAACATTGAACTTTGAGACATGAATTTGAACATTTTGGAAAACTTTAATTTCAACTTCACAATCAACTTGATTTTCAACACCAGTTTAAACATCAGTTTAAAATTCAATTTTATTTTCAATTTTAATGACATTTTCAATAATTATTTCAACATTTACTTCAATTTTTATGACCATTCAATTTAAATTTCTGACTTGGATTAGATTTTCAAAACTGGACTCTCAAATCTAGAATTTTGAACCATCAACCTTGAATTTCAACTTTAAGATCAAAGTTTTTATTTAAAAAAAACTTGTTTTCATTTTATAAAAACCTGCATGGTTTTGCAAAACAAAAAATTGCAATTTTATCTCTCATTGTCAACGTCTCTTTTAAATTCAAGTACAACATCAATTTCAACTTCAATTTCATCTCTAATTGCAACTTCAGTTCTAATTTCAACGGCTCTTCTAACTTCAATCCCAACGTCATTTTTAACTTCTTTGCTAACGTCAATACTATATATAATTTCTACTTCAATTTCAACTTCAAATCTAACTTAAATTTTCGCTTCAATTTCAACTAAAATTTCAACATCATTTTCAACTTATACATCAACTTCAATTATAACTTCATTTTCAACTTCGATTTCGAATTCAATTCCAACGTTAATTTCAACTTTGATCTCGACTTCAGTTTTGACTTCAATTTCAGCTTCAATTTCAACTTCATTTTCAAAATCAATTTCAACTTTACTTTCAACTTCACTTTATATTTTATTGTTTTAATTTGGAGTTAAAAAAAGTTTAAGTTTGTATGCAATCATAGTCAAAGTTAAAATTTGAATCCAAATTTATCTTCATATTCAAGCCTTACTTGTTTTTTTAAACAAATTTTCAAAGATAGAACAAAAAACTTCTAGGAGCGTTTTAGCAGAACGATTGTAATTGAAGTGTAAATTAAATTTGTTAAAGATTTTGTATTTTAAATTCAAATCCAAATTTAATATTCAAAATGGAATTCAAATTCAATTTTCAACTCAGATCAATTTTCAAATGCAGTCTCAAATTCAATTTTTGATGCAATTTTAAATTCAATTTCAATTTCAATTTCAAATTAAATCAAAAAATTAATTTTCAGAATTGAACAACAATTAAATCAACAAACGAAATTCAAAACGAAATTCAAATAAAATTTCAATTCAACATCAAACTTTCACTTAAAAACAACATTAAATTCATACTAAGTAACAATTGTATTTAAGTTTAAATTCCAAATTCAAATTCAAATTTTGAATCAATTTTATCTTAAACTTCAATTTTAACTTCAAATTTTACCTAAATAACGATGTTATGTTTATTTCAACATGAATTTTAAATTTATTTTTAAATCCAGCATCAATTTTTCATCATCAAAGTTCAACTAAAAAATTGACTCCATGCATAACTGTAAAAAACAATTCAATTTCAAATTCATATTCAAAGTCATATTCAAACCTTAATTCAAGTAACCCTTCAAATTCAACTTCAAATAAATTTTAAGTTTCAATTGAAGAAGAAATTAGAGCTGAATATTGTATATGAAGAGGAATTGGAAGTTGAATATAGAGCAGATTTTAAAGTTGAATTTAAAGTTTCATCTCAAGTTGAATTTATAGTTGAATTTAACGGTGAATTTGAAGCAAAGATGAATTTGAATTTGAAATTGAAATGGAATTTGAAGTTGAATTTAATGACGAATTTAAAGTTGAATTCAATGTTGAGGATGTAATTGAAGTTGAAATTGACATCGATGTTGAAATTGAAGTTGAAAGTGTTGAAACTGAAGCTGAATTGAAATGTGGTTAAAGTTTGAAATCAATTAAACGAAGTTGAAATAATTGCCAATTTAAAGTTGAAATTTAAGCTCAAATAGTAGAAGGAATTGATGTTCAAAATGTAGTTGAAATTAAAGCGGAAATTGCAGTTGTAATGATTGAAATTGAAATTAAAATTGAATCTACTGGTGAATTTCAAGTTGAATTTAAAGTTGAATTGAAAGTTAAAATTAAAGTTGAATTTCGAGGTGAATATAAAGTTGAATTTAAAGTTGAATTTAAAGTTGAATTTAAAGTTGAATTTAGAGTAGAATTAAGAGATGAATTTAAAGTTGAATTGAAAGTTGAATTTTAAGTTGAATTCAAAGTTGAATTCAAAGTTGAATTTAAGTTAAATGTAAAGTTGAATTTAAAGTTGAA
This sequence comes from Aedes japonicus, assembly GCA_034211315.2. Taxonomy (NCBI): domain Eukaryota; kingdom Metazoa; phylum Arthropoda; class Insecta; order Diptera; family Culicidae; genus Aedes; species Aedes japonicus. The sequence goes on from JASCZW010011431.1 coordinate 26,392, forward strand.
TTCAAAGTTGAATTTAAAGTTGAATTTAAAGTTTAAAGAGTTTAAAATGAATTTAAAGTTAAATTTGAAATTGAATTCAGATGTGAGGATGTAACTGAAATTGAAATTAAAATTGTAATTTAAGTTGAAATTGGAGTTGGAATTGAAGTTAAAAACGTAAGTTGAAATTGAAGTTAAAATTGAAATTGGAATTGCAGTGGAAATTGAAGTTGAAACTGAAGTTTAATTTTTAATTGAAATGGAAGTTGAAATTGAAGTTGACATGGAAGTTTAAGTTTGAGTTGACATGGAAGTTGAAATTAAAGTTGACATTGAAGCTGAAATTGAAGTTGAAATTTAAGTTGACATTGATGTTGAAATTGAAGTTGATATTGAAATTGAAGTTGAAATTGATATTCAAAATGTAGTTGAAATTGAAGATGAAATTGAAGTTAAAATAGAATTTGAAATTGAAGTTGAAATTGAAAATGAAGTTGCAGTTGAAATTGAAGCTGAAATTTAAATTGAGTTCAAAGTTGAATTTAAAGTTGAATTTAAAGTTGAATTTAAAGTTGTATTGAAAATTGAATTTGAAGTATTTAAATTTGAGGATGTAATTGAAGTTGGATTCGAAGTTGAAATTGAAGCTAACATTATATAAGTAGTTGAAATTGAAATTGAAGTTGAAATTGAAATTGAAATTTAAACTATAGATAAAATTGAAGTTGAAACTGCAGATGAAACTGAAGTTGAAATTGAAGTTTTATTCTCAGTTGAAATGAACGTTGATATGGAAGTTAAAACTTAAGTTGATGTTAAAATTGAAGTCGAAATTGTGATTGAAGTTGAAGTTGAATTTAAAATTGAAATTCAAGTTGAAATTGAACCTGAAATTGAGGTTGAAATTGAAATTGAATTTAAAGTTTAAAATTAATTTGAATTTCCTTCTCAAAACAACATAATTTAAAATGAAGTTTAAATTCAATTTGAAATTAAGGTTAAGATTGAAGCTGAAATATCAATTAAATTCAGAGTTGATATTCATATTAAAATAGCAGTAGAAATTGATGTGAAAAATGAAGTTAAAAATAAAGCTGAAATTGAAGTTGAAATTGAAGTTGAAATGGAAGTTGATATTGAAGTTGAAATTGAAATTCAAATTGAAGCTGAAATTGAAGTTCATATTCAAATTGAAGAGGAAGTTGCAAATGAAGTTGAAATTGAACTTTGAATATCAGTTAAATTTTAAGTAAAGTTGAAGTTGATGTTGAAATTGTAGTTGATATTGTATTTGAAATTGAAGCTGAAATTTAAGTTAAATTTGAAGTAGAAATTAAATTAAAAATTTATGTTAGAAGAGGACTTGGAAATGACGTTGGGATTGAAGTTGAAACTGAAGTTAAAAGAAACGTTGAGTTTGATACTGAAGTTGAAATTGAAGTTGAAATTGAAGTTGAAATTGAAGTTGAAATTGAAGCTGAAATTGAAGTTGAAATTGAAGTTGAAATTGAAGTTGAAATTGAAGTTGAAATTGAAGTTGAAATTGAAGTTGAAATTGAAGTTTAAATTCAAGTTGAAATGAAGATTGACATACAATTTAATTGAAAGTTGCAATTAAAGTTAAAATAGTAGTAGAAATAAAATTGAAATTGACATGGTAGTTGCAATTTAAGTTTGCATGAAAGTTAAAATTCAAGGTGAAATTAAAGTTGAAATAGATGTTGAAATTGAAGCTGAAATTCAAGTTGAGATTTATGTTGAAATTAGAGTTGAAATTGAAGTTGAAATTGAAATTGAAGTTGACATTGAAGTTGAAATTGATATTCAAAATGTAGTTGAAATTAAATCCAAATTTGAAGTTAAAATAGAATTTGAAATTGAAGTTGAAATTGAAAATGAAGTTGCAGTTGAAATTGAAGTTGAATTTTAAGTTGAATTCAAATTTGAGTTTAAAGTTAAATTTAAAGTTGATTTTAAAGTTGAATTTAAAGTTGAATTTAAAGTTATATTGAAAATTGAATTTGAAGTTATATATAAAGTTTAGGCTGTAATTGAAGTTGAAATTGAAATTGAACTGGAAGTTGAAATTGTAGTTTAAAATAAGTTGAAATCGAAGTTGAAATTGAAGTTTAAATTGAAGTTGAAATTGAAGTAGAAATTGAAGTTGAAATTGAAGTTGAAATTAGAAGTTTACATATGAGTTTACATTCAAGTTGAAATTGAAGTTGAAATTGAAGTAGAATTTGAAGTTGAAATTGAAGTTTAAATTCAAGTTGAAATTAAGATTGAAATTCAATATAATTTGATAGTTACAAATAAAGTGAAAAAGTAGTAGAAATAAAATTGAAGTTGACATGGAAGTTGCAATTTAAGTTGACATGAAAGTTAAAATTCAAGGTGAAATTAAAGTTGAAATAGATGTTGAAATTGAAGTTGAAACTGAGATTGAAATTGATGTTGAAATTAAAGTGGAAATTGGAATTGAAATTGAAATTGAAGTTGATATTGAAGTTGAAATTGATATTCAAAATTTAGTTGAAATTAAAGCTGAATTTGAAGTTCAAATAGAATTAGAAATTGAAATTGAAATTGAAAATGAAGTTGCAGTTGAAATTGAAGTTGAATTTAAAGTTTAGGCTGTAATTGAAGTTGAAATTGAGTTTGAAATTTGAGTTTAAAGATGATTTAAAATTTGAATTTAAAGTTATATTAAAAATTTAATATGAAGTCAAATTTTAAGTTTAGGCTGTAATTGAAGTTGAAATTGAAGTTGAAATGGAAGTTGAAATTGAAGTTGAAATTGAAGTTGAAATTGAAGTTTAGACTCATGTTGAAATGAAGTTTGAAATTCAATTTAATTGAAAGTTGCATTTTAAGTTAAAATTGTAGTAGTGTAAAATTTAAGTTGACATATAAGTTGACATTTAAGTTGACATGAGAGATAAAATTCAAGGTAAAATTCAAGCTGAATTGTCAGAATGAAAGATGAAATTGATACTCTTTGTTTTGCAAAAACCATGGAAGGTTTTATTAAAGAAAAGACGAGAAGAAGTTTTTCAAGAAATGTTGGTTTTAAAGTTCAAAATTTTAAGTTGAAGATTCAAGATTCAAGATTTAAGAGCCCAAATTTAAAAAATCTTAGCTGGAATAGAAGTTAAAAAAAATAAGATAAAAATTGAAATTAATGTTGATATCAAATTTAATCGAAACTTCATCTGATGTTGAAACCGGTGTTGAAATTCAAGTTTATTGTTAAGTTTAAATTAAAGTTGACACTGGCTGGATGAAATTAAAGGTTCATTGTTCAAAATAAAGATTCAAGAGTAAAGAGCACATAACATAAACTGAAAATTAAAAAATTCAAAATGCTTAGTTGCGATTAACGATGAAATTGAGGTTGAAATTGATTTTAAATTTGAAATAAGAACTATAATAATAGTGGAACGGTCGTCGAAGTTAAAGACGAACTTAAGGTTATTTCTAGAATCAATTTATTTTTTCAAAGATCAGTCATGTTATTTTGTATAAATTTCACATAATTCAATTCCATTCAATTCAATTCAATTCAATTGTTAAAACATATTTCTCAATGTACTTAGATGATTTTGGTTGAATTTGAAATTGAAAGTTAGGCACAGTTTGAAATACAAAAAAATAAATTTGAGAAAACCTTAAAAATACCAACTTTATTTTCAGTGGAAATTTAAATCAGAGGTGAAATTGAAATTTAAGTCGAATAAACTAAAAATTGAATTAAAATTGAAGTTCAAACAGAAATTCAAATTGAACTGCCAATTGCAAATAGCTATTCAAAATTCGAAAATATCGTTTACTTGTGACCTTATTTTGAAGAATAAGTATTAAATTGACTTTGAAATGAAGATGAAAGTGAAAATATTGGGTTGAAATTTAAAATTTAAACAGAAGTTTAAATTGGAATCAACCATAACGGAAGTTGAAATTTAGTTAGAATAAATGTTAAAATAGAAGCTGAAATCGAGATTGAGGAACCTTTCAACTTTTTTCATTCGGGTTTGGAAATTGAAAATGAAATTGTCGATGAATTCGAAGTTGGCTTAGAAGTTGAAATGAAGCTCAAATTGAAGTCAAATATGAAACCTGAACAATGAAATCGAAGATGCAGTTGAAATTGAAATTGAAGTTGATAATTGAAAAACAGGAATAGCAATTCAAATTGGATTTCAAAATTCAATGCAGAAATTTATATGTAAATCAAATTCAAATCTTATTCATATCCAAATACAATCTGTTTATGTTGTTGAATCTTGAAATGTGAGCAAATATTGTTTTAGAGTTGGTGAATCTTAATTTACATGATATTTTCGAAGTGTGTAACTTATTCGCCATTCCGAAGCAACAGTAATGAACAAAGTTTCAGCCCTACCTGCCGTCGAGCCATGAAGCGAACAAATTTAATTACTCCTTCGAGCCAACGGACCCAAAACCCAGGGGACGGGCCTGGTACAAATCAGTCTAATTGATTTTCGCATTCAATAGTAATCATTGCAGTAGGTCGCCGAAAAAAGAGACGGCCTTCAAGCGTAAAAGCTCAACGATAGCAGCTTCAGAAAGAGCAGCAACGTTGACCGAGATCCTGTCTCTCACCGGCAAAAACGAAAGGAAAGCAAGTTGTAAATTTTCGTTCCAATTAGGAGGTTGCTGCCTTGTATCTGTGCTTCCAGGGAACCGATGAACGTGGGCTGTTGAAGGTGGTGATGAACTGTAAAAACAGCGTTTCAGAAAAAGGGGATGACTTCAAAGGTATTCTGTCTGTGGTGAACGTTTTGTCGTTTATGAAAAAGAAAAAACCCATATGCTTCTGAATGCCAATTTGGAAATTGAAAGAAGGGAGCCAATTTAGGCTCATGCCATTTTTTCATCAGTATTTCCAGATCTACTGTTCGAATTTTCCAAATGATTTCTGATTTTCAGATAAGATTAGATCAAAGCTAAAAACTAAAAAATTACGAAGAAAACCTCACAAATCATTCAAATTTGTTATAGTTACCTTGAATCCGAAGTGAATGCATCGATGCAAATGTTTGATCCGAACATTTTATGCCTTCTCAAGTTGTGTTCTTTTGTTGTCTTTCTTCCTTCCAGACATTCTGATATATACTAGTCCATGGCCAACTAAGCACGATAACAAACAGCTCGTATGAAGCAAATAAATGACATAAGATGATGAAGAGCATTTTCCAGGCATCGGCTAATGTAAACATTCGCATCAATTGGCTCAATAATAGTGAATGACTTCGAGACTTACACATTCATTAACCAAACGCCGAGCTGTGTACCATCTCCAAATTACCGGTAAGCAAAAAAGTTGCCTAGGAATACCTTGTTAGTCAATTTCAATAAGAATTCTAACCTAATATAATCGATTGGAAACTCTCCAAAGAATCTTTGAAAGCGACCTCAATATTGAAATAGAACCCAGCTCCATTCAGTATTCACTCGACAAATGAATTCTTTCTTCATTCAATAAGCAACGTTAATCGCATTGGAGCAAACATCTACATCAGGAGAAACCCATCACCAATACAGGCACATTATTCTCCCACCCAAACACACGGCTTACGGGAATATTCAATCAACCGCTTAGCATGTTTGCTTGTAAATTTCCTCTTTTTAACCGGAAATGGATCCTTTCATGAATGAGAGGAGGGCTACAGAATCAAAACAGTTAAGTGGTTCTATTTTTGCTGCTTGAGATTCTCAAGTGAGGAT